>MVGT01001531.1:21462-33913 GCA_002174775.1 Macleaya cordata | reverse complement strand
ACTTGTTCCTAAGCGGCGAGATCGCGGTCTTCTTATGGGATCGACTATCTCCACTATTCGGGATCCATCGGACCAACTACAGGGATCTTCGGGAGTTTATTTCAGCTTGGTTTAACGTCCCCACATGAAGTCTCAAATGGGTAAATTGGCCACACTTTTTCCGATGGCCATTATGTGGGAGATTTGGTCGTAGCGAAATCGTCGAAGGCATGATGAATCTCCATCCTCAATGGCCGTCATTCTCTACAAGGTCTTGCAATGGGTTCACAACATCAATCCGCTCCTGAGAATCAGCAATCACAGCCCTGGCATGCTCCATCACATTCTCCGAGTCTATAAGTTGTCCCCCACTCCGGTTCGTCGCAAGCCACCCTTGGTACTCCGATGGTCTCGTCCTCCCCCGGGGTTTTGTATTCTCAACACAGACGGGGCCTCTTCCTCTCAGGGGGCCGCGGGAGGAGGAGTCATCCGGGATGACCAGGGTATCCTGTTGGCAGCTTTCTACAGTTTCTATGGGTCGGGTTCCAACAATCTGGCTGAGACAAGGGCGCTACTGGACAGGCTACTCCGGTGCCAGCAACTGGGCATCACTAACTTCATAGTCAAGGTTGATTCTAATCTCGTAGCGGGTTGGTATAATGGGAAATGTAACATACCTTGGCACCTCTCTTTCTGGTGGCAGAGGATTAGAGAGGCTACAGAAAACTTGAACATCAATGTCAGACATGTTTATAGAGAACTAAACTCTTCTGCGGACTGTATGACCTCCTTAGGTCTCTCGAGTAGATCGAACTGCAGCATCATGACGGATTTTTCAATGCGCCTGGTGGGTTTGGCTCGCCTAGACAGATTAGGAATGCCTTATGTCAGATTTGGGTAAGGGGCAGGATGGACCGACAGTCGGACACACTTTTCGAGCGTTTTTCTTGTAACCTCCTTGTCCCCCGTTTTCTAACGGTAAGGCTGGAGGCCTGTTGGGTGGCTAGCTTCTTTATGTTTTTTAGAAGGGGCCCTCCTTGTCCCTTACTATAAGGGTTAAGGCTGGGGTTTCCCTCGTTCTGCATGCATATTTGTTTGCATCTTGTATTAGGCATGGGGAGGTTAGGCCTTATGTCCCCCTCCTGTTAGGTTTTTTCATATCAATAATATTCCCCTCGCCCCGCCGAGGTTCCCTTAAAAAAAAAACAAAAAATGTTTCCTAAATTTTTGCATTGAAAATGTCATGTTTTCAACGTCTACTTTGATAATATTAATTTGTGCCACATAAAGAACAAATCACAAGAAGTTGACTTTTTTTTTGATAGGATAGAATTAATGCCAAAGTTACAATAAGATGCATATACGCCGTAAACAGCGTGTAAAAAAAGTAGAGAAACCACCATAAACATCATCTCCAATAGATGACTAAAGTTGCCACTAATGAGTGCAGCAAAGGCTACCACAGCAAGATGCCTTTTGAAGCAGTGTAACAAGCAAAAGATCGCATTGAAGAATCCTCTGGCAATGTTCACAAACAGCCATCCATTGAAGTTATTCAAGATGCCATGAACATATTTTTGGAGTATTCAAATTCACCCTCTTTTCCATCAAAGAGTGGTGGGTGAACAAAACCACACAATCATAGCCCAGGATTTTAATTGTTCCAAATTTGTTCCACGTGTCATTTTATAAATGTGCCATCAAAGATATTAAAACAAAATTTTACAACAAAATCAGGGTATAAAAAGTCATTATCAACATCGGAAACCACTGCAAGCATCCAAGCCGGCAAGCCATTGTTGAGTAGTAGCAATCCGATGATGAAGGTGGGTTCTTCTTCTAGTTCTTCTTTGCAGCAGCCTATTATTAGGTCATGTGAAAAATCACCCAATAAAAAAAATCACAACAAAAATACAGATTTAACAGAGGATGTCTGGTTTGAGATTTTTCTTCATCTTCCTCTAAAACCCATATTCAAGAACAGGTGCGTCTCAAAGGTATGGCTTTCTCTACTCTCCAACCCCATTTTCATAAACAAGTGGATGAGATTCAACAGCTTGACTCTTTCTTCCCCATGGACCCTAATTTGCTGTATTGCTTTCCCCCAAGACCATTCAATTACAAAAATGTTTTCAATTGCATATCTTGATCTTCACTCTCAATTCATATCTGGTCATGATGGGTTTTCTTTTAGATTTCTTCCTTCAAAACCTGCAGATTGTTGCCCATACAAAAATAATGAACTAGAAGTAGAAAGATTATACCTTTTAGGTTCAAGCAATGGTTTGGTTCTCTGTACCACAAGCTTAAGTAAACAGAGTGTATATTACGTCTGTAATCCACTCGCTAAAACATTGGTCTCACTCCCTCCACCTCGAGACACTAATGGAAATTTGAGCAGTCGTACATGGGTTGTAAATGGTTTCATCTGTGAATCATCTTCTTCCTCACTCATGGCTACTTACAAGAAAATCGGTGGAGGAAAGGAAGCCATTGTCGACAACAGTAGTAGTATAGCAATTGGAATTATCGATACAGTGAATGAGATTATGGTGGGGACTTCGAGTTCGTTGCCACCGAGGTCATGCAAACAATCACCATCCATTATAGATTACAGTACGTATTTACCAGATGATGTTTGGATTGAAATCTTTTGGAATCCGTCTTCAAGTTCATGTGTGTCTCAAAGCTATGGCTTTCTCGTCTCTCTAACCCCTTGACATTCAAGAGTTTGACCACTTTCCTACCAATCATCTATTTCCAAATTAATTGTCCAGTTAACGAATTTCTTTAGACCGCATATTCTCCCAAGAATCGTCCCTCCCAATTTATATCCGATGATGATGGGTTTTCCTTTAAATTTCTTCATTCAAAATTATGCTCACACAATAAGCCCGAAGAAAAAATATATCTTTTAGCTTCAAGCAATGGTTTGATGCTCTGTTCGACAAGCAAAGGTTACGAGTGTAAATACTACGTCTGTAATCCGCTTACCAAAAAATTGGTTTCACTCCCTCTACCACCCAAAAGGACTCATAGAAATTCAGTGTTAAATGGTTTAATATGTGAATCATCTTCTTCCTCCTCACTTACTTCCACAAGTAGTACTTACAAGGTGGTGCTTATCCCAATCTTTAATGTTCAAAAAACCAAATTCGACATCGAAGTCTTTTCTTCGGATTTGGGTGAATGGAATACATATCATGTTTCATGTCCTCGAGCAGTTACTATGTCATGTTATTTCCCAAGGAATGTAATTAGCCATAAGGGAGTCTTGTACTGGATTGAAGGACGAGAAAATACAATCATAGCTTGCGATCTCAACAACAACAAAAATGTTGGTTATCAATGCAAGGTGATCGACTTGCCTCTGTTATGGCGAAATTCAGCAAGAATGGATGTGTGTTTGGGTGCTCGAGGAGGACTACTGTAATGGAGAATGGGGTTGGCATTTAGGGCACAAGATTGAATTAGGGGTAGGAGGATGTCGGATCATATCTTTCAATCCGGTGGATCGAGATGTTGTGATATTGGATTTTGGTACCATCATTTTTGCGTATAACATCCGGACAGTAAGCCTGAAGTGCTCGGTGCTATTCCTTACCGTGATTTTCGATCTCAGTTTTGGAATGTGCATCGGGACTTACCAGTTGTGCTAATGCCAAGAGTGGCACTTAATTAAACAGGTGGTGTTTGTTTTTTAAGGCATTTGAATCTAATTTGCCTTGTTCTAATTATAATTGTTTATCCGACTTGTATGAATGCTTTAAATGGTTTTTCCTTGGGGTAGAGTTAGATTTTCAGAGTGACTAGTCAGGTAAAAATAAAATCTGAACATGAAATCAAGGTCTGACTTGATGTATACAATGTAAATAAGTCAGTATAAAAATTTCCTACGCTTGAAGATCCTACAAAATTCAAGGTTAGATTCTCATGATCAATCAGTTTCTGGTGCCAAAAAACCAAAAAAAAAAAAAAAAAACCACCTTGGACCACACAAAATCTAGAAATTGACAGACAACAAATACCATCTTGTTACTGTAAAATTAGTTTTAATTGCCATAGTCTTTAACTTGGATGATGATTTTCCCAAGAAGAATAAGCTGTTGAACATGATTGGGGTTTTGTGGAAGAAGAAGCAGAAGGAGAATGTAATTTTGGTAAGGATGGATTCTGTTTTTGGTTTTTGAATGTTGAACTTAATTTGTAGATTCTATTGTCAAACATCATCCAGTAGAAATTCTAAGAGTTCTTTTTTAAAGATCTAATTCTTTCAGGTTGAATTTTATTAGCTGTAACCCAAATGCTAAAGAAATAACTTTAGACCACGTTTTTCTTGATGACTGTGGTTTAAGTCATATTGTTAAACCACAGTTTTTTTTTAATTAAGCTGAGGTTTAAAGTTAACTTTAGAGCACTGGTTGACAGAACTTTGGTCTGTGGTACTTTGAAATACAAATTTTTAGTTCTTGTCTTTAAATCCTACTTTTGAACAACGTTGATAAACCAAACTTATGGAAAACTTATAAACCACACTTTTAATCCGTGGTGAAAAGCTTTTTCTTATGAACAGTTGATGGCTTTTGTAACCCATATCACAATTGGGTGAGCAAAATCCGACTCGTTTTGGTCTAACATTTACACACCAATAACGAAAAAAAATATGCTAAAATATGATGATTTTTTGAAATTTTTGAAAAAATAAGTGAGGGGTTATTACAAGCCACCTTATTGCAACCCATGACAGCCCCACATTTTGTTGAGCTCATATAGAGAGGATTCCGGGACTAATTTAGAGAGGATATTTTCGTCACTATATATATCATCATATTTAAAAATTAATTTATTCCACAAAAATTCTAACCCCTTAAATTGACCCTTAGAAATTTGGCACGTTTTACACTTTTTTTACCATCAATATTCGATAGACTTTTGATAAGATTTAGAAGGTTTAAAACAAAATTGGCCACTTAGAAGTTTTAAAACAAGATTGGCTGCTGGATCATCTCCATGTACCCCACAAAAGGTAGCGGCTTACCCCTTCTCATAAAATAATTAGTACTTTGAGTAAATGCTACACAAATATAGCAAAGAAGCAGCCCAAAAGCAAAAAAAAACTAATCAATCAAGCTGGAGACTATTTTGAGCTAGACATATGCAAACCAATGAATGACAGGTATTTTACTTGGGGTAGCATGGTCCATGCAGACACACGGTGTTCACACTAGATAAATGTCCATGTATATTTTGTTGTGAATATATTCTGAAAATTGACGTAAACATGGCACATACATATTTTCTGTATTTCTCTCATTGAAACTATTTTGTGGGAGGGGATTTACTAGAGTTTATATATATATGGCACATACATGTTTTCTGCATTTCTCTCATTGAAACTGTTTTGTAGGAGGGATTCACTAGAGTNCAACGTACTCAAGAAAAAAAAAGTTGTCCCCTGCACCTAACTCATCCACATGCAGTGATATTCTACTCATTCTCTATTTTTCTTGAAGGAAGTGGTTCTGGTGCCCTCACTATATCACTGTGATATTTTTAGGTTACCATGGCTTGTAGAACCCACATACAAATTAATCAAGCACTTATTTTTTGTGAGGATGATCTCATGAATATCCTCACAAAAATATTAGCTCATTCTAAAACTGACAATCCAGTCATCCAATATTTTCAAAATTAACAGTGATTGAATAATATATTTTTACTAATAAATTGCATCAATGGATGATGGGGTTACAAGTTTTAGAATTAGCTAATTTTTTATGAGAATGATGGACATATATAGTAAGGAGAACATCATCACAAAAAATTAGCCCTTGATTCATTTGCATGTGGGCCCTACAGACGGTAGTAACACTAATGTCAATATAGTGATGGCACAGGAACTACGCCTTATATATATATATATATATACATATATATATAGAAAAAATTTAGTATAAATATATTTATTTAATATTGTATCTTTATATTTTTCATGTCCGACGCCAATTTTTTTTGTTTTTTTTTGTTTTTTGGTAGATGGGAAAAGTGCCCAAGTTACAACAACAAACAAGGATGCAGATACATGGCTAGTAATGGGAGTGTAAGAAGCGTAGAGAAACTGTCTTAAACATACAAAGGTAGAAGAGTTAAACATGACACTGAGAAATCATCACCAATGTACGAAGAAAAGTTACTACTATGGACGAAGAAAAGCCACCAACTTAATTTCATGGGGCAAACTTAATTACAATGTAATACCACAACCGTGAAGTTTATTTGTCATTTTAAAGTTAATTATACTCGTTTTCTTCATTTATTGCAAGAAAAAAATACAATTCATAGATAAACCATAAATTAACCAATACAATACAACTCATTGAGAACACTTAAAACGAAATCCTCCTTAGACCGCGGCTTTAAACTTTTGCTTTAGACCACAGTTTACCAATGTGTGGTCTATGTTCCTGTGGTTAAAAATAATACTTAAAGAACACAGTTTTAACTTTGATCAAAATATAAATCAGACCACAAGTCTTGCTTAAACTAGTGGTCAAAAACATTACGTAAACCACAGTTGCAGGCAAATCTGGGTCTTAAGTAAGACTTAAAAGTTAAAACTAGTAATATTGTGGTCTTTTAGTATGACTTAAACCACAATTCTACTGAAAACCGTTCTCTAAATTGTTTCTATTGTAGGAATATTGGGGTACTGCTTAGAATTAAAACCTGAAATTATTTCAGAATATAATAGAATACCAAAATAATTTGACGCCCTTATATGGTTTAAGTAATAAGAGTAGTGTGACGGTGAGTTAACCAACAAGAGTTGGTTACTATGGTTGGTTACTTGAGTTTGTACTTCAAGGTCTCAAGTAAGTCTCCCCAAGTGCTATTATTTGTGGAAAATAAATTAACGCGTGCCGTGGTTTAATCTTTGCTGGCCATCCCCATGGGAGCAGAATTTCTCGACGTGTGAGATTTTGGGACTGCACCTGTCCCCAAGTCATACGAGAATGATCGACTTGAGTCATCAAAAAAATAAGTGTTATGGTGAGATTTGATTCTCAAAGTTCCAACTCTTCCATCCCACCCATATATTTTAGATTGTAATTTTGAGGGGTTAAAAATATATATGATAGGATGTTCAGATATGATAATCATCCTCATAAAAACCAACCTTTGGATCATCTCTATTTGGCCCCTACAAGAAGAATCCCACTAACCTCCCCGTGCAAAGTGAACTTTACTGGAAAATTTTGTTTGCGGCCAAGCCTCGTTGCACTCACTATATCCTCACAAAAAAAAATCTAACCCTTGGATAATCTCTTAGTAGGATTTATGGACCGATGTAAAAAAAGTGTAAGTGGGATATTTTTTATGAACAAAATGGAGTTGAATTAAAATGTTCAATTTTTGTTTAAACCTTTGGACGTGGGAACGTTTTGAAAAAGAGGGGTTCAATTAAGGGGTGCAATTAAGATTGGGCTTTTGCAGAACTTTACATTAGCTAATAAACTTTTGTTTTTCCACTCGGCATTTTACAAGATGTGCTATCAAACTTTTGCTGCAATCAGCGTGCAATGGAATACGAAATCTGGTTGCCCTAGTCCGATTTAAAATAAAAAAAGCTTCGCCCTTGCAATTTTTCAATAACAACAGAGTGAAGTACAGTGAAGAAATGGGGGTAGTTCTTCTTCTTCAAGTTCTTTGCAGTTTAGGTCATTCAAATCATTCATTATAGATTACAGAGCACATTTAACAGAGGACGTCTGTTAAATGACAACCCTGGTTTAAATATTCAAACTGTCGAGGCCTGCTCCAAAAATTTGGAAGACAGCAACATGGGGCCTTGTACTGTCTCACGTGACGGAGTACTCAATGACATCAACATATTGGAACGCGGGGCGCACTTGGACTGCAACAAGGTTCAAAACGCTGGTAACTATAATTCTAGGGGAGAGGAGATGATCATCATTGGCGACATCGAGAAAGAAGCCGCGGGTATAAATGCTAATCTGTCTTACCTCACAGACAATTTGAGTGGGTTAGTCGACAGGGAGGGTGATAAAAAACTTTTATACGAGGGGGAGGATCATTCGGAGTCGGAGAGGTCTGACTTTGGGGATGAGAGCCAGTCTATTGCGGACCTTGCCCTGGTCCGTTATGGTTCTGATTCAAATATTAATAAAGCGGCTGAGAAGAAGAAAAAGAAATATAATATCCGATCCAGAAAAGACTTTTCGGCAGCTGACAGGACTGGCGCTCCTAGAACGCGTTCCAGATCTCTATCTGAGTGCTATGACAGTTGATCCGTTGCTGTTGTGGAATATCCGCGGGGCAGGTAACCATAGTTCTATTCGTCATCTTCGTCTTTTAATCAAAGATCACAAAGCAAAATTAGTTATGTTGTCTGAGCCTATGATCCACCATGATCGTCACATAAAGGTTGCTTCGTCTCTCTCCCTGACCAATTACGCTCATAATTCTAACTGTGGTGGAAAGGTTTGGGTTCTTTGGGGAGACACGTATGGGGTTTCCGTCATCTCGGCGTCCTCCTAATATATCCATACTAAGATTGTTTACAACCCTTTGAGCATTGAGTTTCATGCAACCTTTGTTTATGCTAGTTGTGACGGTATCGAATGATGTTCTCTTTGGTCGGATCTGTCGGATATTGGTAGTGGTATGAATGGCCCCTGGCTCTTGGGGGGTGATTTCAACGTGGTTTCTAATCTTGCTGAAAAGTTAGGTGGCAGGATGACGTTGGGTCCGTATATCGAAGATTTTAATGACTTCATTGCAGGAAATGAGCTGGTGGATGGGGGGTTTAATGGTTCTAAATATACTTGGTGCAATAATCAGCAAGGCACTAATCGGATTTGGGCTAGACTGGACAGGGTTCTCACCAATAGCTCTTGGGTTCAGGCTTTTCCTCCGATTTCAATTCATCATCAAGCTTGTATCTGCTCGGACCACTCTCTGTTGGTTGTTTCTCTTCACCACCAAATCAGACGGGGTCCTTCTCCTTTTAGGTTTCAGCGTATGTGGGTCACGCACGCGACGTATGATAGTCTTCTGAAAGACCATTGGAATCTCGAAGTGGTAGGTAGGCCATTGCATGTTCTGGTTACTAAGTTGAAGATCTTCCGCTACAAGTTGAAATCCTGGAACTCCCAGATCTTTGGCAATGTTCATCAAATTCTTCACACCTTAGAAGACAAAATTTTAGTTGCTGAAGCTGCTTTGGAGGGTAGTTGGCAGGATGATATCGGGATTGAGCTGAACAGATACAAAGCGCTCCATAAACAGGCGGTGCTCCAGGAATCCATTTTCTATAAACAGAAATCAGGGGTACGGTGGCTCGATGAAGGGGATGATAACACAAAGTTCTTCCATATGGTGGCAAAGGTAAGGCGGAGTCGGAACTTGATTTCAGGCCTCTTCCTACCAAATGGTGCGTGGACAGAGGATCTTGGGCTTCTTCACAAAGAGGCCATTGACTATTACGCTGGTATCCTCTCTTCTGAAGGTTGCCTCATCCAAGAAGATATGTTAGGTAATATCCCTCTATTGGTTACCCGAGAGGACAACGATAGGCTTCTTAGGTGCCCGGATGAGGAGGAAGTTAAGCATGCGGTTTTTAGTATTCCGGCGGATAGTGCTCCTGGCCCTGATGGGTTCTCAGCTGCATTTTTTCAGAATGGTTGGGAAGTGATCAAATATGATGTAACTAAGGCGGCGGTTGAGTTCTTTGGAGGAGGGATCCTCCCAAGGTCCTTAAAGGCTAATTACATTACGCTGATCCCTAAGGTGGACAACCCTCTTCATTTCATAGATTTCAGGCCCATTAGTCTCTGCAATGTCGCGTACAAAATCTTCAGCAAAATCCTTTGTCACCGTCTTGCTCACCTGCTTCCTCGCCTGATTTCCATAGAACAAAGGGCGTTTGTTAAAGGCAGATCTATCTTAGAAAATATCGCGCTCACTCAAGAAATGGCTCAAGCTTTGGGTAAGAAGGTGTCTGGGGGTAACGTGATTCTTAAGCTGGACATGGCAAAAGCGTACGACCGAGTTGAATGGTCCTTTCTCAAGACGGTCCTATATAGGTTTGGTTTCAACACTACTTTTATCAATCTGATTGATGCTTGTGTTTCTGGATGCTTTTTTTCAGTTATGTTGCAAGGGGTCTACGAGGGTTTTTTTGAAGCTTCAAGAGGCCTTCGGCAAGGGGATCCACTATCTCCCATGCTCTTCATCCTTTGCTCTGAAGTTCTTAGTTGGGGTCTCTCGAAAGCCTTTCGGTCAGAGATGAAGGCTACGTACCACACACCTAGGAACTGCACGCCTGTTACTCATCTCCTTTACGCAGATGATACTATCATTTTCCTCAATGGGAGAGATTCGTCCATATTGGCCTGTATGGGATTTTTAGATAGATACTGTGCTTGCTCAGGGCAGAAGATCAATGTCGATAAGAGCTCTTTCATGATGCATTCAGGTACCCCTTCCCTCTTAATTCAGTCAATTAGCAACATAACGGGATATCAACGTAAGTCCACTGTCATGACCTACCTGGGAGCTCCTATCTATGAGGGACGGGCTAAAATTGGTTATTTTGACGCTCTATTAACTAAGTTTCGTAACAAATTCGCGGGATGGAAGGCGAATTTTCTTACGCAAGGGGGAAAACTCGTCATGGTTAGACATGTCCTATCCAGTATGGCCATTTATTTGCTATCGGCTGTTGTGGTGCCAAAGGTGGTTGTGCAGCGGATCAATAGGCTAATCTCTGGTTTTTTCTAGGGCTCTCACGATGGGAAGCCTAAGCATAATTGGGTCTCCTGGAAGGCCATATGCAGACCGGTTTTGGAAGGTGGCCTAGGTGTTCGGTATATTGAAGACGTGGTTAGTAGTTTCAGACTGAAGAGCTTATGGAATGGCTTGGAAAAAAAATCAATTTGGGCCTTTTTTATCATTGGTAAGTACGGTATCAACAATTTTGCCCTTCTAGTTACGTCGCTCCTTGCACTGCTTCAAAATTTTGAAAAGAATGTGTCAATCTTATAGATGTGCTCGTAAAGAACTCGGCTTGGAAGATTGGTAATGGTGACATGAATTTCTGGTTTGAAAATTGGAGCAATGAAGGTATTTTGGCTGATACTTTGATCGAGAACGAGACCTACAGCTCTGTCACGCTTAAGGAGGCGGTAGAGGCGGAGTTTTGCATTCATGGTTTAACTGAGTCCTAAGCCTTCCAAGTCAGAAATATGTATGACTCTCGGCTCCAAGCGGAGTCGGATGTGCGGTTATGGGCCCCAACCACAAGTGGTGTGTTCTCTGTCAAGTCGGCTTTTGAGCAGATTCGAGACTTAAACCCAATCTGCCCGTTTACTCGCTTTTATTGGGCGACTTTCATCCCTAAGAAGTTGTCGGTTTTCTTTTGGCGCTCTCTTCATAGTACGGTCCCTGTCGATGTCAGAATTCAGAACTGCGCTATTAGTCTTGCTTCGGGCTGTGTTTGTTGCACGCAGCATAAGATTGAGTCCTTCGACCACTTGTTTATGCATAGTGATTTGGCTACCTATATGTGGGATCTTTTTGGTCACCCTCTTGGTCTTCACCGAGAGGACTTCCAGGATTTCAGAGATATGATCTGGGCTTGGTTTAATGTGGCTCAGGTGGGTTCTCAGATAGGCGGTCTTGCCATCCTTATCCCCCTAGTTATCATTTGGGAGACCTGGCTGGAACGGAACCGCCGCTACCATAATGAGCGTCCGACGAACATGTCTTCGATACGGTTCAAGGTCTTGAATTGGATCCGAGATATTAATCCTAAGATGAAAGTAGTTAAGAGCAGTCCGGCTTCCTTGAGGAACGCCCTCTCATCTTGGGGGGTACCTCTTGTCCAAGCCCGTACAAGACCGATTAAGATCCTTAGGTGGTCCAGGCCTCCCCCAGGCTACTTCATCCTCAATTCGGACGGAGCCTGTGCTGACCATATTGCGGTGGGGGGAGGAGTGGTCCGGGATAACAGAGGCACAGTTGTGGCGTCCTTTCACAGCTTTTATGGTTCAGGCACGAACAATCTTGCAGAGTCTCGGGCGTTGCTGGATGGTCTGTCCCTTTGCCGGGACATTGGGATTGATAGAATTGCAGTTAGAGTGGACTCTAAGCTGGTGGCGTCCTGGTTTCATTGCATAGGGGATATTCCGTGGTCCCTCGCTCGGTGGTGGTCTAAGATCAGAGAAGTTACCCAGGTCTTGGACGTCGTCGTGGCCCATGTTTACAGGGAATTAAATACTCCGGCAGATTTTATGGCCACTATGGGTATTCAAACCAGCTCCGATCAGATTTTTCAGACAGACTTTCCTTCCCGCCTGCTGGGTCTTGCTAGGCTGGATAGATTGGGGATTCCTTATGTCAGATATAGGTAGTGGTTTCGATAGGTATTTGCCTGATGTAGTATGTTGGC
>MVGT01002105.1:0-13516 GCA_002174775.1 Macleaya cordata | reverse complement strand
AATCGGAGCAAACTCAGTGACGACATGGCTGAGTTTCTCTTTCATTTGGGAACTGGGACTAAACTGAAGATGGTAGATTTTATTGTGTATCAAATGATCACAATCATTAAGTATGCCACATATTCCCACTTGCTTCCTTTCCCTAAGCTCATTGAGAGAATTCTTCAACACTTCGGAGTTCCTATTCCTCCTAATGAGACTGTACTCGAAGCTATGCGCCCAATCTCCATTGGCACGGTAAAGCGGATCACAGGACATCTCAAGTCTATGGAAGCTCCTGCTCATGCTGCTCCAAAGTCCGAGACTGCTGCTCCTGCTACGACTGAGCCTTCTCCCTCGATCCCTTCNACAAGCCAAAAAAGAAAACGTAGATGTGATTTGTAAGTTTATAGTTCAACCATTTAAAATTCAACCTCACTTGGAACTAGTATAGTATGGCTATAAAGAAACCAAGAAATCGAAGGAACTAAGGAGGGAACTTATTCTTCGTAACAAAGATCAGCTCATACTCTCTCCGCTGAATGCATCCAATCCCTAAACAGCAATTAAATCATAAGATCGGTATCGGTTTAAAACATCAAAATCTATATAGTCAAAACAAGAACAAAAGAATATGAATCTCCCTTCTTTACCAAATAAAAAAAACTTTAATCCGATTGAAGTAGTCCATAACGGTCTCCGAATGTCCAAAGGCTTGTATATAATATCTGAATACGGATTTAATCAAACGTGAATGCGAGCCCAAAAACTAGACCAATACAAGGAGATAAAAATGCTCAAACCAAACTAAACCATAGATCATTAAAAGCTCAAACCACCAATAGAAAGTTGCATTATTTCATCCAATCTACGAACTTGCAGAAAAAGTATCCACCCTAAAATGTCCAAACAAAATCCAAAACATAGATTAATCTTTAAAGGTTAAAGAAATAAGAAGCAACAAAAGAAATAAGAGCAAAAAAAAAACAACATAAATATGGATTACAAATCGAAAAAACCAATTTCTAAAAATCGGAATGAGGCATAAAACGACTCACCAATCCACCTGAGGGGAAAAAATTCAATCTCGTAACTCAACTTCAATCTAACGGATGCAAATTTAAGCAAAAATAAACCATTAAATAAATAAATTTAAAGAGAAATTTAAAAGACAGTCTTCCCTATCGAAGTATGAGCTAAATCTGAAAGGCTGATTTTTTGTTATTAGAAATCACTGAACAATGTAAAAGAATTTTGTTTAAAAAAATAATCATCGTAGGAAAGAAGTAAACACCAAGTAGAATTGCAAGTAAAAATAAAAGACTCCCTTTTCGAAGAAAACCATTTCACTCCATATACAAATAACCTTTACTCCACCTGAAAAACCAACAAATAAGGTTATGTAAATCCCTACAAATACTTTAGAACAAGATGCAAAAGTTCAGCTGAAATATGTGAGCAAATATATCAACATCAAACACGTAACACAGTCTACCTGGGAATCATGAAAAGCCAAGGCTTCATCAACCTGTAAAAGGCCAAAGCAACCAACATAAACTGACCAAAACCCAAATACAATAACACCAAATAACATAAACGAATACAAGGAAACCAGTAACCAAAAGAATAAGAGCAAGGAACTTATTTAACGTATTCATGGGCCTTCCAACGAATGTATGCACGTCCTGATATAAGGAAAAAGATATCAAATTTAAGACATCGTATACACAATCCCACCAACAAACAATAATTGNGAACTAGTATAGTATGGCTATAAAGAAACCAAGAAATCGAAGGAACTAAGGAGGGAACTTATTCTTCGTAACAAAGATCAGCTCATACTCTCTCCGCTGAATGCATCCAATCCCTAAACAGCAATTAAATCATAAGATCGGTATCGGTTTAAAACATCAAAATCTATATAGTCAAAACAAGAACAAAAGAATATGAATCTCCCTTCTTTACCAAATAAAAAAAACTTTAATCCGATTGAAGTAGTCCATAACGGTCTCCGAATGTCCAAAGGC
Source organism: Macleaya cordata (assembly GCA_002174775.1). Lineage (NCBI taxonomy): Eukaryota > Viridiplantae > Streptophyta > Magnoliopsida > Ranunculales > Papaveraceae > Macleaya > Macleaya cordata. Next base: position 11,510 of record MVGT01002105.1, on the reverse strand, counting down.
TTGTATATAATATCTGAATACGGATTTAATCAAACGTGAATGCGAGCCCAAAAACTAGACCAATACAAGGAGATAAAAATGCTCAAACCAAACTAAACCATAGATCATTAAAAGCTCAAACCACCAATAGAAAGTTGCATTATTTCATCCAATCTACGAACTTGCAGAAAAAGTATCCACCCTAAAATGTCCAAACAAAATCCAAAACATAGATTAATCTTTAAAGGTTAAAGAAATAAGAAGCAACAAAAGAAATAAGAGCAAAAAAAAAACAACATAAATATGGATTACAAATCGAAAAAACCAATTTCTAAAAATCGGAATGAGGCATAAAACGACTCACCAATCCACCTGAGGGGAAAAAATTCAATCTCGTAACTCAACTTCAATCTAACGGATGCAAATTTAAGCAAAAATAAACCATTAAATAAATAAATTTAAAGAGAAATTTAAAAGACAGTCTTCCCTATCGAAGTATGAGCTAAATCTGAAAGGCTGATTTTTTGTTATTAGAAATCACTGAACAATGTAAAAGAATTTTGTTTAAAAAAATAATCATCGTAGGAAAGAAGTAAACACCAAGTAGAATTGCAAGTAAAAATAAAAGACTCCCTTTTCGAAGAAAACCATTTCACTCCATATACAAATAACCTTTACTCCACCTGAAAAACCAACAAATAAGGTTATGTAAATCCCTACAAATACTTTAGAACAAGATGCAAAAGTTCAGCTGAAATATGTGAGCAAATATATCAACATCAAACACGTAACACAGTCTACCTGGGAATCATGAAAAGCCAAGGCTTCATCAACCTGTAAAAGGCCAAAGCAACCAACATAAACTGACCAAAACCCAAATACAATAACACCAAATAACATAAACGAATACAAGGAAACCAGTAACCAAAAGAATAAGAGCAAGGAACTTATTTAACGTATTCATGGGCCTTCCAACGAATGTATGCACGTCCTGATATAAGGAAAAAGATATCAAATTTAAGACATCGTATACACAATCCCACCAACAAACAATAATTGCAATTAGGCAGTAGCAGCGAGTTAGAATACAAGTCTCCCTTCCCAGGAAACCATCTCACTTCATAGAGCAAATCTCAAACTTCCAGCAAAACCATTAATTAAGATCAAGTTTGCCTCTACAACTCCTAAAGAAAAACAAGCCAAAAAAGAAGACCGTAGATGTGATTTGTAAGTTTATAGTTCCACCATTTAAAAGTCAACCTCCTTTGGAATTAGTGTAGTATGGCTATAAAGAAACCAAGAAATCGAAGGAACTAAGGAGGGAACTTATTCTTTGTAACAAAGATCAGTTCATACTCTCTCCACCGAATGCATCCAATCTATAAACAACAATTAAATCATAAGATCGGTATCGGTTTAAAACATCAAAATCTATATAGTGAAAAAAAGAACAAAATAATATTAATCTCCCTTCTTTATCAAATAAAAGCACCTTTAATACGATTGAAGTAGTCCATAATGGTCTCCTAACGTCCAAAGGCTTTTATATAATATTTGAATACGGATTTAATCAAACGTGAACGAGAGCCCAAAAAACTAGACCAATACAAGGAGATAAAAATGCTCAAAACCAAACCAAACAATAGATCGTTAAGAGCTCAAACCACCAATAGCATGTTGCATTATTTCATCCAATCTACGAACTTGCAGAAAAAGTATCCACCCTACAATGTCCATACAAAATCCAAAACATGAATTAATCTTTAAAGATTAAAGAAATAAGAAGCAAGAAAAGAAATAATAGCAAAAAAAATAACATAAATTTGGATTACAAATCGAAAGAACCAATTTTTAAAAACCGGAATAAGGCATGGAACGACTCACCATTCCACATGAGTAGAAAAAATTCAATCCCGTAACTCAACTTCAATCTAACGGATGCAAATTTCAGCAAAAATAAACCATTAAATAAATTAAAAGAGAAATTTGAAAGACAGTCTTCCCAATCGAAGTATGAGCTGAATCTGAAAGGCAGATTTTTTGTTATTAGCGATCCCTGAACAATTCAAAAGAATTTTGTTTAAAAAAAATAATCATCGTAGAAAACAAGAAAACATCAAGTAGAATTACAACTAAAAATAAAAGACTTCCTCTTCGAAGAAAACCATTTCACTCTGTACAGAAATAACTCTTACTCCTCCTAAAATAACCAACAATTAAGGTTGTGTAAATCCCCACAAATACTTAGGAACAAGATGCAAAAGTTCAGGTGAAATATGTGAGAAAATATATCAACATCAAACACTTAACACAGTCTACCTGGGAATCGTGAAAAGCCAAGGCTTAATCAACCTGTAAAAGCCAAAGCAACCGACATAAACTGACCAAAACCCAAATACAATAACACCAAATAACATAAACGAATACTAGAAAACTAGTAACCAAAAGAATAAGAGCAAGGAACTTATTTCACGTACTAAACGTTGGTTCCTGGGCCTTCCAACGAATGTATGCACTTCCCGATATAAGGAAAAAGATATCAAATTAAGACATCGTATACACAATCCCTTCCCAGGAAACCATCTCACTTCATAGAGTAAAACCCTAACTTCCTGCAAAACCATTAATTAAGATGAAGTAAGCCACTACAACTCTTAACGAAAAACAAGCCAAAAAGAAGAATAATTTGTAAGTTTATAGTTCAACCATTTAAAATTCAACCTCACTGGGAACTAGTGTAGTACGGCTATAAAAAAACTAAGAATTCGAAGGAACAAAGGAGGGAACTTATTCTCTCTCCACCGAATGCATCCAATCCCTAAACAACAATTAAATCATCAGATCGGTATCGGTTTAAAACATCAAAATCAATATCGTAAAAACAAGAACAAAAGAATATGAATCTCCCTTCTTTATCAAATAAAAGCAGCTTTAATCCGATTGAAGTAGTCTAAAACGGTCTCGTAACGTCCAAAGGCTTGTATATAATATCTGAATACGGATTTAATCAAATGTGAACGAGAGCCGAAAAACTAGACCAATATAAGGAGATAAAAATGCTCAAAACCAAACCTAACCATAGATCATGATAAGCTCAAACCACCAATAGGAAGTTGCATTTTTCGTCCAATCTACGAACTTCGAAAAAACGTATCCACCCTACAATGTCCATACAAAATCCAAATCATGGATTAATCTTTAAAGGTTAAAGAAATAAGAAGCAACAAAGAAATAAGAGCAAAAAAAAACAAAATATGTATGGATTACAAATCGAATGAACCAATTTCTAAAAATCGGAATGAGGCATGGAACGACTCACAAATCCACCTAAGGGGAAAAAATTCAATCCCGTAACTCAACTTCAATCTAACTAATGCAAATTTAAGCAAAAAAAAAACACTAAATAAATAAATTTAAAGAGAAATTTGAAAGACAGTCTTCCCCATCGAAGTAAGCTGAATCTGAAAAGCTGATTTTTTGTCATTAGAGATCCCTGAACAATTCAAATCAATTTTGTTTAAAAAAAATAATCATCGTAGAAAAGAAGTAAATACCAAGTAGAATTGCAACTAAAAATAAAAGACTCCCTCTTCGAACAAAACCATTTCACTCCATACAGAAATAACACTTTTACTCCTCCTGAAAAACCAATAATTAAGGTTATGTAAAACCCCACAAATACTTAGGAACAAGATGCAAAAGTTCAGCTGAAATATGCGAGCAAATATATTAACATCAAACACTTAACACAGTCTACCTAGGAATCGTGAAAAGCCAAGGCTTCATCAACCTGTAAAAGCCAAAGCAACCGACATAAACTGACCAAAACCCAAATACAATAACACCAAATAACATAAACGAATACAAGGAAACCAGTAACCAAAAGAATAAGAGCAAGGAACTTATTTCACGTACTATATGTTGGTTCATGGGCCTTCCAACGAATTTATGCACTTCCTGATATATGGAAAAAGATATCAAATTTAAGACATCGTATACACAATCCTACCAATAAACAACAATTGCAATTAGGCAGTAGTAGCGAGTTGGAATACAAGTCTCCTTCCCAGGAAACCATCTCACTTCATTGAGTAAATCCCAACTTCCTGCAAAACCATTAATTAAGATGAAGTAATCCTCTACAACTCCTAACGAAAAACAAGCTAAAAAAGAAGAACGTAGATGTGATTTGTAAGTTTAAAGTTCAACCATTTAAAATGCAACCTCACTTGGAACTAGTGTAGTATTGCTATAAAGAAACCAAGAACTCGAAGGAACTAAGGAGGAAACTTATTCTTCATAACAAAGATCAGCTCATACTCTCTCCACTCGAAAGACAGTCTTCCCTTCGAAGTATGAGCTGAATCTGAAAGGTTGATTTTTTGTTATTAGAAATCCCTGGACAATGCAAAAGAATTTTGTCTAAAAAAATAATCATCCTAGAAAAAGAAGAAAATACTAAGTAGAATTGCAAGCAAAAATATAAGACTTACTTTTCGAAAAAAACCATTTCATTGCATACAGAAATAACTCTTACTCCTCCTGAAAAACCAACAATTAAGGTTATGTAAATCCCCACAAATACTTAAGAACAAGATGCAAAAGTTCAGCTGAAATATGCGAGCAAACATATCAACATCAAACACTTAATACTGTCTACCTAGGAATCGTGAAAAGCCAACGCTTCATCAACATGTAAAAGCCAAAGCAACCGAAATAAACTGACCAAACCCCAAATACAATACAATAAATAACATAAAGGAATACAAGGGAACCACTAACCAAAAGAATAAGAGCAAGGAACTTAGTTCACGTACTAGAGGTTGGTTCATGGGCATTCAAACGAATGTATGCACTTCCTGATATAAGGAAAAAGATATCAAATTTAAGACATCGTATACACAATCCCACCAACAAACAATAGTTGCAATTAGGCAGTAGCAATGAGTTAGAATATAAGTCGCCCTTCCAAGGAAACCATCTCACTTCATAGAGTAAATCCCAACTTCCTGCAAAACCATTAATTAAGATGAAGTAAGCCTCTACAACTCTTACTGAAAAACAAGCCAAAAAAGAAGAACGTAGATGTGATTTGTAAGTTTATAGTTCCACCATTTAAAATTGAACCTCACTTGGAACTAGTGTAGTATGGCTATAAAGAATCCAAGAAATCGAAGGAACTAAGGAGGGAACTTATTCTTCGTAACAAAGATCAGTTCATACTCTCTCCACCGAATGCATCCAATCCATAAACATCAATTAAATCATAAGATCGGTATCGGTTTAAAATATCAAAATCTATATAGTGAAAAAAGAACAAAAGAATATTAATCTCCCTTCTTTATCAAATAAAAGCACCTTTAATACGATTGAAGTAGTCCATTATGGTCTCCTAACGTCCAAAGGCTTGTATATAATATCTGAATACAGATTTAATCAAACGTGAACGAGAGCCCAAAAACTAGACCAATACAAGGAGATAAAAATGCTCAAAACCAAACCAAATCATAGATCATTAAAAGCTCAAACCACCAATAGCAAGTTGCATTATTTCATCCAATCTACGAACTTGCAGAAAAAGTATCCACCCTCCAATGTCCATACAAAATCCAAAACATGGATTAATCTTTAAAGGTTTAAGAAATATGAAGCAACAAAAGAAATAAGAGCAAAAAAAACAACATAAATATGGACTACAAATTGAAATAACACCAATTTCTAAAAACAGGAATCAGGCATAGGATGACTCACTAATCCACCCGAGGGGAAAAAATTCAATCCCGTAACTCAACTTCAATCTAACGGATGCAAATTTAAGCAACAATAAACTACTAAATAAATAAATTTAATGAGAAATTTGAAAGACAATCTTCCCCATCGAAGTATGAGCTGAATCTGAAAGGTTAATTTTTTGTTATTAGAAATCCTGAGCAATGTAAAAGAATTTTGTCTAAAAAAATAATCATCCTCGAAAAAGAAGGAAATACTAAGTAGAATTGCAAGTAAAAATATAAGACTTACTTTTCGAAAAAAACCATTTCACTCCATACAGAAATAACTCTTACTCCTCCTGAAAAACCAACAATTAAGGTTATGTAAATCCCCACAAATACTTAGGAACAAGATGCAAAAGTTCAGCTGAAATATGCGAGCAAACATATCAACATCAAACACTTAACACAGTCTACCTGGCAATCGTGAAAAGCCAAGGCTTCATCAACATGTAAAAGCCAAAGCAACCGAAATTAACTGACCAAAACCTAAATACAATAACACCAAATAACATAAACGAATACAAGGAAACTAGTAACCAAAAGAATAGGAGCAAGGAACTTATTTTACGTACTAGAGGTTGGTTCATTGGCCTTCTAACAAATTTATGTACTTCCTGATATAAGGAAAAAGGTATCAAATTCAAGATATCGTATACACAATCCCACCAACAAACATGAATTGCAATTAGGCAGTAGCAACAAGTTAGAATACAAGTCTCCCTTCCCAGGAAACCATCTCACTTCATAGAGTAAATCCCAAACTTCCTGCAAAACCATTAATTAAGATGAAGTAAGCCTCTACAACTCTTAACGAAAAACAAGCCAAAAAGGAAGAACGTAGATGTGATCTGTAAGTTTATAGTTCAACCATTTAAAATTCAACCTCACTTCGAACTAGTGTGGTATGGCTATAAAGAAACCAAGAAATCGAAGGAATTAAGGTAGGAACGTATTCTTCGTAACAAAGATCAGCTCATACTCTCTCCATCGAATACATCCAATCCCTAAACAGCAATTAAATCATAAGATCGGTATCAGTTTAAAACATCAAAATCTATATTTTCAAAACAAGAACAAAAGAATATGAATCTCCCATCTTTATGAAATAAAAGCAACTTTAATCCGATTGAAGAAGTCCATAACTGTCTCCTAACATCCAAAGGCTTGTATATAATATCTAAATACGGATTGAACCAAGCGTGAACGAGAGTGCAAAGACTAGACCAATATAAGGAGATAAAAATGCTCAAAACCAAACCAAACCACAGATCATGACAAGCTCAAACCACCAATAGGAAGTTGCATTATTTCATCCAATCTACGAACTTGCAGAAAAAGTATCCACCCTACAATGTCCATACAAAATCCAAAACATGGATTAATCTTTAAGGGTTAAAGAAATAAAAAGCAACAAAAGAAATAATAGCAAAAAAAAACAACATAAATATGGATTACAAATCGAAAGAACTACTTTCTAAAAATCGGAATGAGGCATGGAACGACTCACCATTCCACCTGAGGGGAAAAAATTCAATCCCGTAACTCAACTTCAATCTAACTGATGCAAATTTAAGCAAAAAAAAAAACCACTAAATAAATAAATTTAAAGAGAAATTTGAAAGACAGTCTTCTCCATCGAAGTATAAGCTGAATCTGAAAGGCTGGTTTTTTGTTATTAGAGATCCCTGAACAATGTAAAAGAATTTTGTTTAAAAAAATAATCATCATAGAAAAGAAGTAAACACCAAGTGCATTTGCAAGTAAAAATAAAAGACTCCCTTTTCGAAGAAAACCATTTCACTCCATATAGAAATAACCCTTACTCCTGAAAAACCAACAAATAAGGTTATGTAAATCCCCACAAATACTTAGGAACAAGATGCAAAAGTTTAGCTGAAATATGCCAGCAAGTATATCAACATCAAACACTTAACACAGTCTACTTGGGAATCGTCAAAAGCCAAGGCTTCATCAACATGTAAAAGCTAAAGCAACCGACATAAACTGACCAAAACCCAAATACAATAACACCAAATAACATAAACGAATACAAGGAAACCAGTAACCAAAAGAATAAGAGCAAGGAACCTATTTCACGTACTAGACGTTGGTTTATGGGCCTTCCAACGATTGTATGCACTTCCTGATATAAGGAAAATGATCTCAAATTTAAGGCATCGTATACACAATGCCACCAACAAACAATAATTGCAATTCGGTAGTAGCAGTGAGTTACAATACAAGTCTCCCTTCCCAGGAAACCATCTCACTTCATAGAGTAAATCCCAAACTTCCTGCAAAACCATTAAATAAGATGAAGTAAGCCTTTACAACTCTTAACGAAAAACAAGCAAACAAAGAAGAACGTAGATGTGATTTGTAAGTTTATAGTTCAACCATTTAAAATTCAACCTTACTTGGAACTGGTGTAGTATGGCTATAAAGAAACCAAGAAATCGAAGGAACCAAGGAGAGAACTTATTCTTCATAACAAGGATCAGCTTATACTCTCTCCACCGAATGCATCCAATCCCTAAACAACAATTAAATCATAAGATCGGTATCGGTTTAAAACATCAAAATCTATATAGTCAAAATAAGAACAAAAGAATATGAATCTCCCTTCTTTATCAAATAAAAGTAAACTTGATCCGATTGAAGTAGTCTAAAATGGTCTCCTAACGTCCAAAGGCTTGCATATAATATCTGAATACGGATTTAATCGAACGTGAACGAGAGCCCAAAAACTAGACCAATACAAGGAGATAAAAATGTTCAAAACCATACCAAACCACAGATCATGACACGTTCAAACCACCAATAGGAAGTTGCATTATTTCATCGAATCTACAAACTTCCAGAAAAAGTATCCACCCTACAATGTCAATACAAAATCCAAAACAAGGATTAATCTTTAAAGGTTAAAGAAATAAGAAGCAACAAAAGAAATAAGAACAAAAAAACAACAACATAAATATGGATTACAAATCGAAAGAACCAACTGCTAAAAACCTAAATGAGGAATGGGACTTCTTACCAATATACCTGAACAGTAAATCCCAAACTTCCTGCAAAACCACCAATTAAGATAAAATAAGCCTTTACAACTATTAAAGAAAAACAAGCAAAAAAAGAAGAACGTAGAAATGATTTGTAAGCTTATAGTTCAACCATTTAAAATTCAACCTCACCTGGAACTAGTGTAGTATGGCTATAAAGAAACCAAGAAATCGAAGGAACTAAGGAGGAAACTTATTCTTCGTAACAAAGATCAGCTCATACTCTCTCATCCGAATGCATCCAATCCCTAAACAACAATTAGATCATAAGATCGTTATCGGTTTAAAACATAAAAATCTATATAGTCAAAACAAGAACAAAAGAATATGAATCTCAATCTATATCAAATAAAAGTAACTTTGATCCGATTGAAGTAGTCCAAAATGGTCTTCTAACGTCTAAAGGCTTGAATATAATATCTAAATATTGATTTAATTGAACATGAACGAGAACCCAAAAACTAGATCAATACAAGCCGATAAAAATGCTCAAAACCAAACCAAACTATAGATCACGCTCAAACCACCAATAGGAAGTTGCATTATTTCATCCAATATACTAACTTCTAGAAAAAGTATCCACCATACAACGTCAATAAAAAATCTAAAATAGGGATTAATTTGTAAAGGTTAAAGAAATAAGAAGAAACAAAAGAAATAAGAACAAAAAAATAACATAAACATGGATTACAAATCAAAGAAACCAACTTCTAAAAACCTGAATGAGGCATAGGAAACTCACGAATCCACCGAAAGGAAAAAAATCCCATCCCCTAACTCAACTTTAATCTATCGAATGTAAAGTTAAGCCACAATAAACCACTAAAGAAATAAATTTAAAGAGAAATTTGAAAGACAGTCTTTCCAATCGAAGTATGAGCTGAATCTGAAAGGCTGATTTTTTATTATTAGAGATCCCTAAAAAATTTAAAAGAATTTTGTTTAAACACATAATCATCCCAGAAAAGAAGTAAAAACCAAGTAGAATTGCAAGTAAAAATATAAGACTCTCTCTTCCAAAAAAACTATTTCACTCCATACAGAAATAATCCTTAATCCTCCTGAAAAATTAACAATTAAGGTTAAGTGAATCCCCACAAATACTTAGGAACAAGATGCAAAAGTTGAGCTGAAATGTGCGAGTAAATATATAAACATAAAACACTTAACACAGTCTACCCGGGAATGGTGAAAAGCCAAGGGTTCATCAACCTATAAAAGCCAAAGCAACCGACATAAACTGACAAAAACCCAAATACAATAACACCAAATAACATAGAATAATACAAGAAAACCAGTAACCAAAAGAATAGGAGCAAGGAATTTATTTCACTTACAAGAGGTTGGTTCATTGGCCTTCTAACGAATTTATGCACTTCCTGATATAAGGAAAAAGACATCAAATTTCAGACATCGTATACACAATCCCACCAACAAACAATAATTGCAATTAGGCAGTAGCAGCGAGTTAGAATACAAGTCTCCCTTCCTAGGAAACCATCTCACTTCATAGAGAAAATCCCAAACTTCCTGCAAAACCATTAATTAAGATGAAGTAAGCCTCTACAACTCTTAACGAAAAACAAACCAAAAAAGAAGAACATAGATGTGGTTTGTAAGTTTATAGTTCCACCATTTAAAATTCAACCTCACTTGTAACTAGTGTAGTATGGCTATAAAGAAACCAAGAAATCGAAGGAACTAAGGAGGGAACTTATTCTTCGTAACAAAGATCAGCTCATACTCTCTCCACCGAATGCATCCAATCCCTAAACAGCAATTGAATCATAAGATCGGCATCGGTTTAAAACATCAATATCTGTATAGTCAAAACAAAAACAAAAGAATATGAACCTTCCTTCTTTATCAAATAAAAGCAACTTTAATCCGATTGAAGTAGTCTAAAACGGTCTCCTAACGTCCAAAGTCTTGTATATAAAATCTGAATACGGATTTAATCAAACGTGAACGAGAGCCCAAAAACTAGACCAATACAAGGAGATAAAAATGCTCAAAACCAAACCAAACCATAGATCATGACAAGCTCAAACCACCAATAGGAAGTTGCATTATTTCATCCAATCTACGAACTTCCAGAAAAACCGGAATGAGGCATGGGACGACTCACTAATCCACCTCAGGGGAAAAAATACAATCCCGTAACTCAACTTCAATCTAACGGATGCAAATTTAAGCAAAAATAAACCGCTAAATAAATAAATTTAAAGAGAAATTTGAAAGACAGTCTTCCCCATCGAAGTATGAGCTGAATCTGAAATGCTGATTTTTTGTTATTAGAGATCCCTCAAAAATGTAAAAGAATATTGTTTAAAAAAATAATCATCCTAGAAAAAGAACTAAATACCAAATAGAAGTGTAAGTAAAAATATAAGACCCACTCTTCGAAAAAAACCATTTCACTCTATACAGAAATAACCTTACTCCTCTTGAAAAACTAACAATTAAGGTTAAGTAAATCCCCACAAATACTTAGGAACAAGATTGAAAAGTTCAGCTGAAATATTCGAGCAAATATATCAACATCAAACACTTAACACAGTCTACCTAAGAATCGTGAAAAGCCAAGGGTTCATCAACCTGTAAAAGCTAAAGCAACCGACATAAACTGGCCAAAACCCAAATACAATAACACCAAATAACATAAAATAATACAAGGAAACCAGTAACCAAAAGAATA
>MVGT01002101.1:1163-15214 GCA_002174775.1 Macleaya cordata | reverse complement strand
TTATTAAATGCTAGACTTAATTATTTTGGGTCGTTACAGGGTCCTACTTGGTCACGTTTGCACCGAAACATAAATCGAGACAACAAAGTATTTTTCTGGTTAGGAATGTTTGAGTTTTTTTTTTTTTTTTTGTTGATAGTTGATTCTTCCATACTTGCACATTGATAGTTTCTTTACACCATTTTGTTAATAGCGCTTCTTATATTTATTGGTAGTGATATTTTTTGCATCCTTATTTACGCTTTTCTGTAAATTCACTGTACGAATAAGAATATGAGGATCTTGCTTTGATATAAAAAATCTTTATGTAAAGAATTATAGAAGTAAAAATATATAACAAAACGGTGATTCAAAAGGCTGGGGGTTCATGGCCCTTCTCCCCCTACGAATATTGAATATGTGTGTGGTCCAACCTTATTCCGTTCCTAAATATAATAATAGTATGAACAAGGGCATGACCAAATTTAAAAGTAAGTTTGAATATCAGTTACACTTCTTTCTTTTTTCTTTTTTTAAATAAAACTCCACAAAGGGAGCAGATTTATTATAATAAAACTAGAACACGAAGGGGGACAATTGCACTTCTTACACCTATAATTCTTGTTTTCTTTGAACTATAATGCTATTTTAAAGAAGAAATTTTTTTGTGAGATTTAAACCACTCCAACAAGTGGTTTTCCCCAACACCTATAGTTCTTGTTGTACATTGATTTTTGTCTGGTCATTGTCATTCCAACAATGTATAGGTATTACGATTAAGATAATTAATGACCCAATTGGGTCCAAACTGGGATGACACAAACAGAGATAATGAGAATAGATGACCTAAAAATAATATCTTTCTTTTACTATAGGGAACATATAGGATTTGATTAAATAATTTTAAACTATCTTCTTTTTTTAAAATGGGTTTACATTTTCTAAGTTCTAACCTCCAACTGTAAGTCAATTGCCAAAACTGCTTGGCTACATTAGTTAGCATCCCTCCTCGTGATAAAAGAAGTTGTGAGTTCAAAATTTATAGCCTTAGTATTATTGTTTAGGTTTGCCCTATATAGTTATATTGGTGGGTTATCTTCATTCGTCTGTTAAGGCTAACTTCTCTGAGTTGTGTCTAACACTTATTTTTTCGTATATTTTTATCGGTTTATTTGTTACTAGCGGTGCAACTATGTGTTAGCTTGTCATTGGAAAAAAAAAAAAAAAAAAATCTATGTCAATTGGAATTTTAGAATCATTCGAAATGCTAGAATTGACATTAGAGCTAAAGAAGTATAATTTAAAAGATTAAGCCGTAAGGGGTGTTTTGGTAAAATAAGAACCACAAACAGGCAATCTTGTAGTTACACTGGCGGGAGCTTTCTTTCATTCTTCCTTCGTAATAATCCATCATAACCAAAACAAACGCCTGTTTCGTCTGATCATTTGCGTGCGACCCTTTGTATTTAAGAGTCAGTAAAACTAAAAAAACAAAACAAATTAAGCTTTTGGTCGGAATCGTCATTCCAAACTCCGGAAAGTAGCGTTTCCGAGCGAAACGGCCAGAAAAAAATGGCGGATTACGTATTACTAAGAAACAAAGTAGAAGACGAAGAAGAAGAAGAAGCAAAAGAATCGAAGACGAAGAGAAGAAACAGTCGTGTCGCCTCTCTCGATGTTTTCCGAGGACTTTCTGTCTTTGTAAGCTCTCTCTCTCTCTCTCTCTCTCTCTCTCTGTTTTCTTCGGACTTTTTTCTGAGAATCTCTAAATCATGTTCAGTAGTGATTTCTGGTCACTTTGTGGTAGATTTAGGTTGATTTGGGAGAAAAAATAAGTTAGATCTTGTCGTTAAAGATGAAATTGTATACAAAATTTGAAATCTAGTAAAACTTTTTTTTATAAGAAAATCTAGTAAAAATTCATCTAGTCTTAGAGCATCTACTCTTTGATTCAGTGAAACTGAATTTTGTGGCTTTAGTAGATACTGCAGATTAAGGATCATTGACAACGATTTTCTTATCCGTCTCGATCAGACTGACATTGATACCAGATAGGACTGAGTCGACTGACTCAGTCTTGATCGTGGCACAAAACTTTAAACTAGAGATATGCCTGAATTTTGATTCTAGTAATGCCAAACTAGAGCTTCTGCTAATCCGATGTACAGATCCATTCAGATACGTAAACTGTGATCAAGTTAAAAATTGATCTGATTTTGTGAGAGGAAACCTGGCAAATTAGAAAATCACCAATCTGTTCTCTTTTGATCTTGCTATGTTCCAAGCAATTGTTACTTGAGTAGGTCTATTATGAATTTTTGCAAAAAGGAGAACCAGGATAAGGATTAGCTTGAAGTCGCAGAGAACTATCAATGGAGGCCCATTGTTTGTTCATTTTCGTCTTCTCTCGATTTATGGAGCTTCAGATATCACTTTTAAAGTTTTGTATATTTGTGTTCTGATATTATGTTTTAGTTTGGAAAAGAAATTTAAAGAATTCAGATTCTCAATGTTATCCTTGTTATACCATACAAGCTTTTAATTCTAAAGAACAAGCTTTTCATAGCAATGATATGTTTTCGAGTTTTAATACTGACAGTACACCATGCTTTGTTCTTCTAGCTTATGATATTTGTTGATTATGCTGGTTCACTTTTTCCATTCATTGGTCATTCTCCATGGAACGGCGTACACTTGGCGGATTTCGTGATGCCTTTTTTTCTTTTCATTGCCGGTGTTTCTGTCGCACTTGTCTACAAGGTACCTAGTTTGATTTGGAAACTGATTTCTTCCTTGAAAGAAAATGATCTTAATGTCCTTGCAAATGGACCTTGTTGCATATGAGTTTACTTCCTTAACCTATTAATTGTTTGACATATGGTACCAGCGAGCTATTGAATAAATTAGTTCTTTTGGCAATGTAAAGCCCCAATACTCTGTTAATTGCAGAGGGTAACAAACAAAAGACTGGCTACACGTAAGGCAGTTCTAAAGGCTGCACAACTCTTTCTTCTTGGTATTCTTCTTCAAGGTAATACTGTAATATCATGAGTATCTTCCAGTTGCAATCGTCTATATTCTTATAATTTTTTTTTTAATAGTATAAATAGGATCTTATTTGAGGTTACAGGTTGCATCTCTGGATGAATTTCATCATTTTGAAAGAGTTACGGTTTTTAACAGAGTAGCTTAATACAAGTTAAACCACGACAAAATTCAGTACCTTAAGAAGGCATTCGACCGTTTGGATTCCCCCTTCACAGATTTCTTGCAAACTTCTTTTTCTTCTCCCACTCCACCTGATTGGATTGTTCACGACTTTGCCCACCCCATGGTGGATTGCCTTTGCTTTTACTTAAAAGTCAAGCTTGTACACAGATGTGAAATCACCCATGATTCGTACCCATATCTTTTAGTAGCAACCATGGGTGTGATGGCTTTCATTGCCTATATGAACCAGTAGTTCTTTTTTGCTCAAGAGTCAGTAACATATTAGTTAGATTTGTGATGCTTTGGTTCCAATTTGGGGTGAAACACCCATCTGTTTATGGAATATTGTTTAGAATGATGAAACAGATTTCTTAGCTTTTCAACTAAATGAGATGACCACTAGGATATCCCAGGGACATGCAAGCACTTGGAATTTGGAAATCATATTCAACGAGGGACCCAATATGCTTTACAAAAGTGAAGAAAGATCAGAAAGACCTTATATATGAGAGATTACGATCTTCCTCTGTAAAGGGGGACACCTTATCTGTTACACCTAGAATGGGTATTTCGTGGCGTTTATTATGTGATTGTGTTTTACTGCTTTTGTTGTTGTCTTGTTGATTGGTAGATCTGTTGACTGACAATGAATCACATTTTTGTCTCTTAAATTACTGAAATTGGTTCTACTGAAACCCGAAGACCATTTTGAGAAAAGCTCTGAAACTAAATAAGTTGGAAACTCTTTACTATTTGTGCAATAGTGTAGGGAGCTTGGTTACCATCACTAGCAATGAATCACAATGGAAGTATTCCATGGAAATTTTTGCAGACTCTAGCTCGTTTGAATTTGACCTTTAGGTGAAATACTGATCCTTTAATGGTTGGAGTTGAATTTGGCCTCTAAGTTAAATAGTGTCTTTCCATATCAATTTGTTGTTCTCAATTATTTCACTGTCTTTTTTTTTTTGCTCAGCAAGTAAAATATGTATTAATAACAAAAGTCCAATAAGATTTACCGAGTCGAGCAAGATTGAGCTCTATGTTTGTTAGGACTTAACGGCAGTTCACCTCTTTTGAACTTTTTATCCTTGTTTTTATTAATGTGGCTAGCAAAATTTTGGAAGCTTTATGTTATATGTTCGTTTTTGGTTGGAGATTTTATGCTTCATTGTTTCTGTCTATCGTTATTCATTACATTTATTGGTATGTTATCTAATCTTTGGAAGAGCTACCGAGCGACCATGTTCTCTTAATTCCAGGTGGCTATTTTCATGGTATAACTTCCTTGACTTTTGGTGTTGACATTGAAAGCATACGTTGGCTAGGCATTCTCCAGGTATCAAAATATACATTCATATGTCTACTAAAGATTTGTTATTTGTTGTTTTTCTTATTACTTCTATATATTTTCTCCAAATATTTTAGTGTGGATACTTTTTATTATTTCATATGTGATTAATTTAATAGATCATGTAATCTGAATAAGTTATTTCTTTTTTTACCTTTCTTTTCTTTCTTCTTCTTTTTTATCTCTTTTTGTTTTTGGTAGGTAAGCTGGGATCAAACCCGCCACCTGAACCAATTATTCATGAATATCTTCGAAGACAAAGATGATAGAATTTAGTCATATCCTGCTGGTATTCCTTTTTTTTACTTTGATATGGTGAACTTATTTTCTTTCTGAACTTTTTTTTATTTCAAGCCACATGTAATATCCAAGAAAATAAGGTGTTGCATGAAGAGATGAAATAGAAATGCTTGTTGACATTTTGTAAAGCAGAAATAGTGAAACACTGGTCTATTTTATTTTTTTATTTTTTTCTTTCATTTCTTCTTTTTATACATGGAATATAGCCTATAGGACTAACTGTAGTTATAGTCAGTTTCAGTAGAAATACTTGAAGGATTAACATCTGAAGCAATACAGATATGTTTTGTTTGAGTTGGGTTATCTATTGGATAATGTAATCAGTCAATTTGAGATTTTTTCAAATTTTTACATCTCTTGGATAAATGAAATTATCAACGCATGTTTCTAACTTACATGGTTTCAGGTATATAATGTATTAGTTCCTCTGAAATTTTAGTTAATGTACTAATTCTTTAAACTTCATGCTCCTTTGAACTTCCACTTCTGTTTCTCTCATTTTCAAATTCTTTCATATGCTCTATAAGAGTAATTTGGTGAACTATCCTAGTTTGTCATGGGATGCAGAGGATAACCATCGGATATGTTGTTGCTGCTTTATGCGAAATTTGGTTTCCACGTAGAACGCAGAAAGAAGTAGCTGTTTTCAAGAGCTATTATTTGCATTGGTAATGTTGTATTCTAATATTGTTTTTCCTGCTATAAATTGAAGGATTGTGCTTACAACATTTTCTCTGAGCATCTATCATCTCCTCTCCCATATTTGGGGTTATTTACTACTGATGATTTCAGATACCATGGCCTAGTAATTCGATTCTGATTCTGCATGTTTGCTCTTGCTAGCTAACCATTGTCTTTGACCTTCCACTGTATTCTCTTTTGATAGAACTGAACCCATCTTATGACTCACAACCTGAGAAAACTTAATTTTATTTCCCATTCCAGATCCTTTGCTGGTAAACATTTTGTGTTAGATGTTAAATTGGTGTACATGGTTTAAAAAAGTAATTGGAAATTTCAGCTTTTTCTTTTCCTATGTTCAGCCAAGTTAATTATATTTCTCATATTAATCTAAAAGGAAGTTTAGTCTTGTCATGTTGCTCTTCCTTATGTCGTTTTCTTCTTAATTTTTTTAGGTGTGTTGCAGTTGGTCTAACCATCATATATTCCATGCTATTATATGGTTTATATGTTCCGGATTGGCAATTCAAAGTTCCACAGTCAACGTCTTCTCTGTTACAATTGAATGATAGCTACGTCATTTACACAGTGAGAGCTTGTTTACTTCTTATTAATAACTATTTAGTATATTTGGAAAACATAATCAAACCCATCCTAGAGAAAAGCCTTGCTTTTATTCTTCAATTGTTATTATGATTCTCCTATGTGCAATTATGATGCATCATCTTCATTTTCTTCTTATCCCGAGTTGTGTTCCTCTCCAGAATTTTTTAGCGTACATATAGGGATGAAGAGAATATTTTAGTGCCTCTATAACACCTATTATGAGGTTCATAAGATGTGAGATGTCTAAGTAGAAGTGCTCCTAATATCCGCTAATAGCTCTCATCACTTTTCTGTAGAAATTTGTGATCAGATGATTTTGTCCCCCTTTAAGTCAATATGTTGAGGTTTATCGGTTTGTAGGTAAACTGCGCAACAAGAGGTGATCTTGGACCAGCTTGTAATTCAGCTGGAATGATTGATCGTTATGTTCTTGGTGTTGATCATCTATATAAGAAGCCTGTTTACAGAAACTTGAAGGTATATCTAATTTGAAGAACACACTGATGAAAGGCTGATGAAATCAGGCATACATATTTACTGATGCCTAAGAAACATATGAGCTCCACAGGAATGCAGAGATTCTAGGAATGACCAAGTTTCAGAAAGTTCACCTTCATGGTGCCATGCTCCATTTGATCCTGAAGGTATTTTAAGGTGAGTTGCTCAGCCTATTTGATTTTGTGCAGGGATTCGTTTTCTCCATGCTGGGGATCCATTTGCTTCTCTGAAGGCTGCTTCAATTATATTCTTCTACCCTTGGTCCCTTGTTTACTTGATTGATATTTGTTTGGCAGATTCTTTCTATTTTACGGGATTAAGTAGTGTTGATTGCATTACTCTTAGTCTTAAATAATTATGTCACTCTTTTTTACAAATTGTAGAATCTTCACCAACACGAGCAATAAGCAAAAGAATGGAAAAAACTGCAACTGGAAGAACAGCAATATCATGTAACCAAAGACCTGAAAAGACTTAGCTAGAGTTTTTTAGAAGTGGTGGAGGAGAACTGAGGAGTAATTACCATGTTTAAGTGAAAATAATCCCTCTTTCTTGCTTTATTTTCATTCTTAAGTGTATTTCTATGGTACATATATATTTTATATATGAGCCAACTAATAAACCATTTGATTAGCTTTCCCTTCAATTTATTTGTCACAAAATTACAGATAAGTACATACAGTTTGACACTTTGACTACAGATGCATGATACATCCTTGTTCCTGTGCATTTTCACCTTTTTGGGTTTACATCTCTTGAATGTGTTCTATAAAATAGCCATCACTAGTGCCTCAGGCTTCCACTGGTTTTCTTGGTCACCCATCCATGACGTTTAGTGGACAAAGTTTAAAGTCAGCTTTTCACCGATCAAAAGAAGAAAAAAAAACTCTGCACCTTTACCTTAATAATGAGATATAAACAAGGAAAATGATTTAACAAGCCCGGGCTTTAAAAATATTTGTGAGCTTGAAGTGAATAGCCGTTAACCCCTGTGCATCATTAATGGCATGAACATCCAACGGTTGTTCACCTCGGGCTCGCAAAAAAAAAATTTAAGCCCGGGCTTGTGAGATCGGGACTTTATCAACAAAGGTCACTTGTCTTATTTGAATTTAGTAGTATCTCATTTGACCATCTATGTGCATTGTATGATGAGCCATAAAGCCTGGTTTAGATACATATAAAGTATTTGGTTAGTATGTTTTCATGATTCATCTGTTTATTACACTAAATTTCGCACTTTGGTTTTTTATACTACATCTATATTTTGTTCGGTAGACACAATTCAATAGTTTCAATATTTGATAACTCATCTATAACTATTGTTATTATTATTTTACTAATTGTACTTGTTTCAGCTCTTTCACAGCTGCTGTGACCTGCATCATTGGACTTCAGTATGGTCACATCCTTGTACAATTAGAGGTGAGAAGTTCACTTGAGATAGCTTCTTTCTTTATCTGTTTATTGTGTTTGATTTTTCGTTAATTATTGGAAGAGGGCTGATTCAAAATTTGGAATAGTCCAAAAAAGAAAATATATGAAGTTTGTATATTACTGAGCGGATGTTTATCTGCACCTGGTTCCTGTTTATTACCAACTTACTCATTTGATGTTACACCTATTTCAGGACCATAAGGATCGGCTTGTTCATTGGTTAAGGCTTTCAGTTTCATTTTTTTGCCTTGGATTGTTCCTTACCTGTGTAGGTAAGCACTTTGACAACCAAAATTTCAATTGCTCCTTCATAAGCAAATAAATTAGGAATTTTCAACTCAACAGAGATTTGCTTTAATATTCCCTGCTACTGATGCCATATCTGTTTTCTTTTCTTCTCAGATATCCCGCTAAACAAATCTCTGTACACGATCAGTTACATGCTGCTCACATCTTCTTCTGCAGGACTCACTTTCTGTGCTTTGTATGTACTGGTGAGCTCAAACCAGTAATCTATTGTTTGAAGGCGTAATTCTTTAGACACAACTTTCCTGCATTCCATATTGAAGATTAAACATAGTCATTTCTTTAACTATAAGTGGATTTTTAGTGTTCATATCTTTTCTATCAAATGACTCAGTCAAAGGATAGGTCCTTGTCGTATCCATTGATTAGCTAGCAGACCATCTATCGACCACATTATCCCAGACACCATGAAGAGATGGATAGTTTGGAATATGTGGAAGATATATACATCATTTGAAGTGCTTACTGCTTATACATTTTAGTCTGTACAACTCTATGACAACAAAGGAACCGTCAACATCTTTTTTAAACAGCTAAGCTGTCTCTACTAAACCAAATACTCACCTATTTCTATAATTTACGTTTTATATTAAGCGTGGATGTTAGAACTAGAACTGTCATCAACTCATCATTAGAAATTACTTTTCAGATGTCATGGAACCTTTGTTTAAGGGTGAGAAAAGGTAGAGAACATCTTAATTATGACATCTTCATAGTTCTAGAAGGTTTTTTCTTTTGGATACTTGGTTTACTTACAAAGTTACGTATTGAGGAATTTTTATGAGCTGAAATAATTTTAAGTACAATTTCTGGACGTGAAATGAACAATATCTTTCTCCAAAATAAAAAATAAAAAAAACAAAAGTAATGAACAACATCGTTTATGAATTGTTTATGTTCTAAGCATTCTAGTTATAGACTAGTGCTTGCTAACTCTATGGCAGTTCATTTCTGCTACATAATGAAATTTAGCAATCTCATCTTTATCTTTCTTTTTCCTTTTCTCTTTTTGTTAAAATTTTCTTGAAGAGAGCTCAGTGAGCGAAACTAACTGAGCTATCTGATTTTACTAGGATGTTCATTTTGAGAAATACTGATTTGGTCGGCACAGATGTATCAGATTCCTTTGTTACTGTACTATATTTTCCTTTGAACATTGACTTTCTAATTCAATAATATTTTAACTTGGCGAATGATATTAATGTTACTCATGCTTATCTCTGCTTCACTTTCCATTTCAGGTAGATATTTATGGTTACAGGCGTTTAACATTTGTGTTGGAGTGGATGGGAATACATTCTCTGAGTACCTATATTCTTATATCTTCTAACTTGGCTGTAATGGCTATACAAGGGTTCTACTGGATTTCTCCTGAAAATAACATTGTAAGCCTTTTAGATTTATCTATTTTTTTCTTAATAACATTAAAAGTCAAATTGATCAAAAAACGAAAAAAGGAAAAGCGATAAAAAGATCCTCAATATCATGAAGACCAAAATGTGTTATGAATTGATCACATTAAGTAATGAAGCTATTTAATCTAAGTAGGTCATGTAATTTTGAACTGTGATAAATAATGTTGGTTGTATGGTGACCTTTCATGATCAGTGAGACTTGCATGAACATGTTACTGGATTAATAAGTTACGAATTGTAGGCACATTTTTGTTTCTGATTAAGTCATAAAATTGAAATCATGAGCTCTGCAAAAACAGTATAAAGTTCTCTTAACTTATTGTCTTCTTAGAGATGTGGTGAAGCAAAAACAATGACTTGAAAAGTTTCCATCTCTGGAAAAAGGTGAAAGTAAAAAAAATGAAAAGTTGCAAACTGGAGATTTTTCCAAAAGAGGATATCTCCATTTAATGATGTTGGGAAGAACTTCATGAATTTCTGAAAAATCTTGAAAAAAAAAATGCAGGGTTTAACTTATTGGTTGTTCAGTACTGTCTGCACTTCAAAACTTAACAACTGTTTACCTTCCGATCTATAGGGAGATAAAAGAATTTCATGCTTGCAAAATAATTGGATTATTGGAGTCTCTCGAAGAGTAAATATCTTGACATTTAATTTGAGAATTTTTGGAAACGTTTTCTTGGGGAAAGATGTGGTTCTGCAAAGCTTCACTATTTTCTTCTCTGAAATTGAGAATACTTATAGTTCTATGTATTTAATTTCTCATAAAATGTTTACCAAGCTTGATAATTCATTCTCTTTTTTCTAGTTATTGCATTTCTATTTTAGTTAAGCAAATATTTAGATGTGATTGGAAGTCTTATTTTGATATGCTACTTGTTTTTGTAAATTCCTATCCTAATAGTCTTATTTTTGTTTGTTCTCAAACCATGAGGTGGTCATTGCTATTATTGTATGTAGATGAAAGAGCTAAAACATATTTTGACTCTTCTATCACTGTATTGTCTTGTTTAACAGATTCATTGGATTGTTACGCGCTTTGTACAGAAATGACTTGTATCTTGGTTCGATCAGGGGTAACACTCACATTTCATCTGCTCCTGAAGAACATATATATATATTCAGTGTTTATTAATAACCTAAAACCATTTCTCAATATCTGTAATTGTGATTTTATGTATTTAATGATTGCTTAAACTATCATTCCATTGTCAGTTTTTTAGTATATAAATGAGTATTCTGAAAATTTTGTAATCCCACGTGTTGCTGAAGCTTGATATTATGATAAGGGATATAAGAAGATGATGATTTGTGATGAACATGATGTCTTAAACACTTTAACCAACCGAAGAAATAGTTCAAGGTGAAGAGAATATGATATCTTGCTGGGACGTTAACAGAAGTTGATCCTTGTCTTCTTATCTCGGTGAGAACTCTTGAGATGTATGTTTTACACTTATGACCTGAATGGATATAGCAGGAAAAAAATTTCATAGACACTGACTTTTGCTTATGTGTTCTGTTAAGTAAATACTTTGACCCTGTAGTTGCAAACCAGAAAGACATTTCGGCCTAATATTGCGGTGTAGAAGAGCCATAATTACTGAGTTGGAAAAGAAGGAAACCATTTCTTTTGCTAATGTTTCTATGTTGAAAATGTTGTTTACTGGTGAACTGTTTTAGATAGAATTAGAAACATTGTTGAAAGGTCAGTTTTTCTGCAGCAAAATCGCACCAAATTAGGCGTTATATTTGCACAAGATTCTTTTTATTTTATTTTTTTATTTTTTTTTATTTTTTTTATGTTAATACTTAGGTAGATAAGTTGAATGGACATGATCAAGTGGTGGCATTATTAGCAAATATATTCTTGTCATCCTTTCATGAGATGCTCAATCAAAAAGATTAATACTTAGGTAGATAGGTTGAATGGACATGACCGCAAGTGGGCCATGTGTAACTCTGTTCATGGAAGTATTGCTGGTGCTGTGTAGAGAAGTTGGACTTGGAGGGTGCAAAGAAAGATCTGAACACAAATTTTTCTTAACAAAATTGGAAGAATCTCAGTACAGATGCCAGCGAAAGGATTGAAGCTAAACTCCAAATGGTACCTAATTGGGAAACCCAGGGTCAAGCCACCATCAACACAAGGGACCACCGACAGAGGCCACCTGCAAAAGGCTTGAACTGAAGCAGAAGTGAGAGTGTTGCTTTGGATTCGGAACAATTCCGATTTTGCTACAAGAAAAGTTATGTGTGTAGTTGAGGGATTCAATCGCATCCAGGCAAGTAAGCGTACCTTTGAAAATAAATGTGCTTAAATGTGCTGCTGGCATTGAATCACTCGGCTAAGCACAAAAATTTTCTTGTAGCAAACTTGTACTCGCTCGGAACCTATTGAGTTCAGTCTCAAAATGTCCTTTTAGTAGTGGAGATGAGTCAGCAGCTTTGTCTGCTACTCTTCTATCAACACCTAGGGCGTTTTATTCATCCTTGATCTTTTAACATAGGGAGTGCTATGGTTGTAGCTTGTAATAGTGCCCTTCTCTAGCATCTTTTAGTACATATTTGGCATACTTCATTCCAAATTCTCAAAAGGAGGGAAAGTCCAGGAAAGAAGAGATGGATCATTTCCTGAATTGGAGCTATATATTTTTTTAAAAGAAACTGATTTGACCTAAAATGAACTCCATTTTCTTTCCACCAGTGATCCATAACTAAATCTTGCTTTGAAGAACAACCTTGATAGGGGATGTTATGAGTTATAACTATTTCTACTGTCTCAGTTACTTGTCAATTTAATTTCAACCTCTACAGGACAGACTTTATACAGAGTGTAAGCCAGATGAGCTCAGCTAGCAAACGCCTGTACAAGAAGTTTGGTGGATATGTTGGTTGCCAAGGTATGTAAAAATAAAGAGAATCGATGGGCTTACAGTCTTATTTGTACAGGTTATATGTACAGGCTCATGTGGGGCCTACTTGAGGCTGATCTAAAAGCTAAAATTTTGTGAGGATGTTCTTCTCACCATGTAGATTATCTTCACAAAAAATTAGTCTATTCTAAAACTTCTAGCCCTATCAAAAATTAAGAAGAAAATGATTAAAAATTAACGGCGAAAATGAACGGCGAGAAAAAGAGTCAATTTTTTATGGAGTTAGAAGTTTTAGAGTGAGATGATATTTTGTGAAGATGATTTACATGATGAAAAAAATATTATCACAAAAAATCAACCCTTAGATCAACTTTACGTGAGACCCAAAAGAGCGTGTACGTATAACGCTGTAAGCCAATCCGGACTCAAAACAAATTTTGTGATCATGAATTCTGTCGTCCGCAACTACTTCTCGCCATCTGTGTAAGCTCTTCTGCCTAGGTCAATCGTCTTTCAGACTTACACCTCATGCCTCCGAACGTATTAAAAAAATTAGACTTTACCCCCTTGGACCTTTGTCAAATTTAATCGACAAATTGAAAAAGAATAATGATTTCTGAACCAACCAGTTTACAAAATATATACCAAATATATACCACATGTTTATGTGGCAGTGTGGGACCCACCACCTTTCCCCTCCCAAAAGTATTATGAGGGGGTTTCCAACTTATGTGGCAGTGGGACCGACTATGCAACTTATGCTTCTGGTATTTGGTATGGCATTTGGTCCGTCTAAACAACAGTACTGTGTGTAATAAAATTTCAAGTTCTCTTTTAATTATCAAACTTCAAGTAGTATCAGTTGAGTGTGTAATAAAATTTCAAGTTCAGTTGATTCTGTAAGTCTTGGTTGTTATTGGTAATTGGTTGTTATTGGTATCAGAGCGAGGGTGTGAATGAGTTCTTGAAGATTATCGAAAACCTTGAATATCTAGCGAGGGTGTGAATGAGTTCTTGAAGATTATCGAAAACCTTGAATATCTGTAAGTTCTCTTTTAAGTTATCTATAAATACTCTTTGTGTTCTTTCTGAAATTATAGTTGTTAAAAAAACCTTTATTCTAAATAAGTTTTAAAGCCCATATTGATACTTTGAAAATAGCACAAGTATGTGCATTTAATCAAAGTAATCACTGGTTTTAGGCACCAAAAACTAATTTAGAGGTTATAGGTACCATTGACGACTCATAATGTCAGAAAATAATTATATATGTATTGGCTCACTAATAGGAAATAATGAAGAACAATATCATCATATAGTTCATATAGATAAACAATTAGAAAATAATTTATCTATATCTAAAATAGGAGCAAGTCTTAATAATATTACAGA
>MVGT01001472.1:1338-12389 GCA_002174775.1 Macleaya cordata | reverse complement strand
TATAAAAAATATGTTTTTATTCCTTTTAGTGGGCTGCTACAGTATATGGCGGCTACTGTAGCAGCATCCCACGTTTTATAATAATAAAATATTATTATTAATATTTAATTAATTAATTAATTAATTTTTTTTTTTAGAGATAACTCTCTGAAAGTACATTATGAGTTTCCATGCATATTACCATGTATATGAGAAATTTATTTTTTAAATCAATACTCACCCAAATGGGCATGCTTTCATACTAAGTTAATTATGTTGGCCAAGTGTGGAATATTCACACTATCGAATTTCTTGGGGTATTACAGCTTTTACCCCAGAAGCTTGGGAACCTTGTTGAGTTGTAGCGATTCAATTAATCTAATAACCATTTTCAAGGTCCTTTGCCTCCTAAAACCTTGAAGTGTACTAAGTTATATTCACTAGACTTGGTTTTTAACTCTTTAAATTTTTCGATTTCGTCAAGTTTCAGAAGCTTAACAAAATTATCCACCTTGATATTGAGATGACTTCAATTCACTAGTGGTATTCTGGATTCTTGCTAGTACTCGAAATGCTTTCGGAGCTGAAACTTTGTGGTAATTTACTTGGCGGTTATATATATCCCACTCATACTTGGGGAATTGTAGAACTTGGAGTATGCCTTAATAGTAGTGAAAATGGATTGACATGTAAAATAATTACAAAGTTAGGGATATATAAGAAGATCTAGATGAGTTGGTTTTGTTGGGAATTATAATTTTAATAATTTATCCTACACCATAGTTTAATTTAAATTAATTAGTTGTTAAATTTATAGGATGCTGAATTTAAATGAAGTATTACAAATTATAGGATTAGAACATTGTTGGTTTTGATTCAGCGAGAAAATTAATGTCACTCTTTCTTTAAAAAATGGGACATTTAACGGCTTCTAGAAAACTTTCGGTATAGGGTTTTTAGCTTCAGCTATATAAAGTCATCGATATATGTTGCATTAGCGGCATACAAGGAAATTGTCTGCTAAAATGAAAAATTAAGGGAGGTTGTGGAGGTGTCGGTAAAAACATACGACTTCACATTAGCTCTGAGAGCCTCATTATAGCAAATATTTTTAGAAAAACTGAATTTTTTAGTTTTTAAATTTGTTTAAAATAGAGACAAATCATGGAAGACCACTTCAAAAAGCGATTGCAAGTGTTGCTTCCCGTAGTGATGGGTTCAAATCTCAAAAAAACTGGTTCACCTAGGGTTAGTACCACCATGGATTCCATCCGACTCAAAGTGTTATGAGCCTCAAATCTTGTTGCCCATAAAAAAAGTGGTGACAAATTTTAAGTCTCTATTTTTTTTAAATTAATTAGTTCTAATCACATTTCTTTAAAAAAAATTTTACAAATTTATTAATATATTGTATAACGAAGACTAGGTGTTTATAGTTGAACAACATCTTTCGAAGGAAACTTATGAAGGACTTAATGCTATGCAGTATAATTTGCTTGCGACAGAGGAAAGTCAATAATTAGTGATTGGCCTATGTTTAAGGAGATAGTGTGGATTGTATTCCTTCCTCAAGGGGACCATACAACGGTTAATTTAGTTGTTGATCATTGGAAAAGAAACTTAGGAAGAAAAGTGGATGATGAGTTGAAGCAATTGGTTCAACAACTCATATTAGGATTAAACGTAAACATTAATCTGAAGCAGGTTTCAGCAGTCACTACAAACAAGGTAGACTCTAATCCTACGNTGTAGCAACAGAAGCAGAGATCCCTATGAAAAGACTTGAAGAGGAAAACACAGCTGATGTTTCTAAGGATTCTGAGGTAATATCTTGTTGTGTTTCTTTTATTGCTTTACCTACATGTGATGAAATTATTTTAGAAACTAAATTCTTGTTGAACGTGTTGATGAGTCGATCAATCTGAAAAAGGAGAGCATAGATCGTACAACTGATCCACCCACAATTGAAACCATTGTTGATAATAATTTTCAAGAGGTAAATCATATCGAATCTAAGGAGGAGGCATATGAGTTACATAATATCGATGTCACGCCACTTGATTTCCATCTGGTTTTTTGCAAGATTTAATCGGACAATCTTGATTGGTGTTCATGGTAAAGGATGACTTCGTAATAGATATCAAAAAATTTAAAAAACTTTAAAGAGAGTTTCAAGCCGTGGAATTACAAGTTCAGATGGAAAACTTTCAATACCATCATTAATATTTTCTTGGGGTTTGAATTCCTAGTTATATCGATGCATAACTCAAGAGAGAGTCATCTCAAAGAAGCATTAGGGAGAGAACATCAAATTCTACATGATGACTCGAGACGAGTCTTTTCTGAAGTGGGGGAGACTGATGTAGGATAGATTTTGTGAGTCCATCTTACATTTCAGTTTTAATTAAGAATTTAGTGATTTTTAATTTTTAACTACTAATTTTTTTTATTTGAGTATTTTCTTTTATTATTTAATAGTTTCCTTGTTATATTAGAAGTTGCTTTTCAACTACAATTCTATTAGGATCAGGAAGCTTTAATTTTTGAGAGTAGATCAGCTTATAAGTACAGGTTATATATAAGGCTCATGTGGGCACACATGAGGTTGGCCTAAGGGCCGAGGTTTTGTGAAGATGTTCTCCACACCATGTAGATCATCTTCATCAAAAATATTCAGCCCCTTCTAAAACTTTTAGCCCCATCAAAAATTGATTGGAAGTTGATTAAAAATAACGATGAAAAATGAACGATGAGAAAAAGAGTCAATGTTTGATGAGGTTAAAATTTTTAGAATGGACTGATTTTTGGTGAAGTTGATCTAAATGGTGATGAGAACAACCTTACAAAATCTAAGCCCTTAGATCAACCTTATGTAAGCCCTACAAAAGCTTGTACACATAACCTGTATATATAAGGCAGTAAGCCTATCCGAACTCTTAATTATTATATAAAGAGATGTAGCAGATGATGATTCAATACAGTTTTATTATTAATATTATTTGGGTTTTCTCTTAATTTGAAAGTTATTTTGGTGTTCTTGAATTCTAGATGATGAACTAGAATTTTTATCGTTTTTTCGCTACATCAGGAATTTACATCTTTATCCTTACCCATTATCAATACATAACTATTCTTTATTCTAATAATCACTTGAACAATTTAAGTGATCACTTGCCAGTCTAGAATAATAACTCATGCATCATAATTCAGTGGAATATCTTTATAAAGGTGAATTCATGTTGAATTATTATATTTCAGCTACTATGAGAGCGTATAACCATTCATCTTGCTCAAAATATTGGATTGTGATTAACATTATAAAACTACACTAAATCACAAAAATAAAACGGTTGAAACCTAACTGTAGGGTATACGTTAATCATTGGGATTAGAAACTTTTATAACTAGCAGTAAATTTGGATTCTTTTCCAAGGGGGTATTCAATCCAGACTTTCACGGTCTCTTTAAAGTGATGGACTTCAATGGACTTTGACAGACTCTTGCAGAGTCCTGCAGACTCCTGCGCAGAGTCTTGGAGACTCCTGCAGACTCTTGCTGTAGACTCCTATAGACTCCTGCAGACTCTTGTAGACTCTTGCCAGCTTTTGCAGACTCTTAATATTTTGTAATAACAAAATTAATGAATTTCAACAAAACATCACAAAATTCATGGATTTCTACTGACTCTTAGAATCTCTAGATGATTTATAGTGGTAGATTTTGACAGACTTCTTCATGTTCTGTAAACTTTAGAGGTATATTGAACATGTTTATAAAATAGATAAATTCTAATAATCAAATTCAATAAGATAAACCACACAAAGCTCACATCCAACAAAATATGTTCAATACAAATATAAACAAACACATGTCATTTGTTATAATTCTAGAGACCCTTATTATTGCCATTGTTTCTAACACGTACCATTCCGAATAGTAGTAACTATACTATATGGCCATTCATTAATTATCCGTCATAACTATTCATATTATTAGTTATTAATAACAATAATAGTTTAATTTATATTTGTTAATATTAATTATTCATATTTATAATTATTATAAATTATTAATAATAATAAGTAATGATTATAAATAATAGTTATCATAATTAATAATTTTTATTAGTTATCAATCCTAATTATTTATATTATTAATTATTAATAAATTATTAATTATTAATATTTAGTTATTAATTATTAATGTTAATGTTAACTATTATTAAGTCTACCACAATAATTAATCTTAATTATTAATTATTATTTATTAATTTAATATTAATTATTAATATGAAGTCCCCACCACAATCCCACCTATTTTGGTAGGATTTCATAATAGCCAATTTGTACACAAAAGTCTTTCAAAGTCCATGAAAAAAGTAAATCCATTAAAGTCATGGACTTTAAAGTCTATAATCAATAACATATGACTTTACAAGACTCTATTAAAGTCTTGAACCAATAACACAAGACTTTGTAAGACTCCATCAAAGTCTTGAACCAATAACACATAACTTCGCGCAAGATTCTTTCAAAGTCTTGAACTAATAACACAAGACTTTGCAAGACTCTCACAAAGTCTTGAACCAATAATACATGACTTTGCAAGACTTTCTTAAAGTCTTGAACCAATAACACCTAATTTCACAATTCTATGAAAGTCCACGGAAGTCCATGAAAATCATGATTGAACAACTCCCTATTACATGTGCTAACATAGAATGTCCAACCTACCCTTTAGCGTAATCTAATTACATCAACATATTAGATTAGGAGTCATCACTCCTATGATTGAAATACATCACATTATCATTCATAATCATCTAGCAAGTTATAGTTTGTTCGATCAGTGTTCATGTACGTTCATCAAGACTACAACTAATATCATGAACTACTGAATTATATCTCTCACTGGATGAAATACTTTCATGCAAATAATTTATTTCAAAGAATTTCTCATAGTGCAAGTAAAGCTAGAATAATAAACTCTTTATTAAACTTAGTGATGTTAAATAGATTGTTTTTAGGGCATACCCAACACATTTAACTCTTTTATAAAACATAAACATTAAAAATAAAAATAAAAAAGTTTAAAAATTTGCTGATTTGCGCACATTCCCAAAGCTGCCCAGTATTTTTTGTTTTGCATTTAAGAATATTTGATACACAATCAATGCACAAACTCTGAGAGTCCCACAAGTCAGCGTGACCATCCTAATACTAGTAAAATTGTTCACTTACCTTACATTTTAACTGCGCCAAAATTGCTAACAAGTAGCTAGCATTTACTGTATGCTTCTATGGCCCATGGTTCACGAGATGGCAATAGGAATCTGACCCCGTACTGCCACATTTAATTCTACTACAATGTTTGGTTCGACCATTTATTTTGGTCCACTTGTAAAGATGGAAAATCAACGTAGACCGTTAATTTTGAATTATTGATGAAGCATAATTTCAATTAGCAAAAAATGGATCAAAACTGTTAGGAATTTCGTCATACCAACGACGCATCCCCGACGCACAACAGAACAGGCTTACAGATCTTGAAACTTAATAACGATGAATAATCAACAAGAAAATATAACGACGAAGTTAAAAACAAGCATCAAACACAATACAAGATATACGTGGTTCACCCTCTAGGGCTACATCCACGGCCAAACCGGCGCACTGGCGAAACTTCCACTATTATCAAGAATATATTACAATATTTTTTACTCAACCAACCAGATAAACACACATCAAGGATGTTACAAGACAACCCGGAGAATACCAACGAGAATCTATTAGAGATCGACTCTCTAAACTGCTCCCAACAGCACACTCACATCATCTTCAACCTTGAAAGTCCATCTCTATTGTTGTATATAGTAAAAGATGATAGAACACATGAAAATACTAGAAACTTGGGTTAGGGCAGGGGCTCTAACCCCCATAAAGAAATCCTCAAATCCTAGATCCTCACAAACCCTTCTCCCTCTCAACAAGTTTCTCACCCTTTGGATTCCTCACTATACAAGAAGACCAAAACCCTAGGTTTACCTCTTCCTGAACCTTAGGAACTCCACCACCTTCACATTGGCACCTCTAGGTACTCTTTAGCACACTTTTGGGACGACCTAGGACCTCTCTAGTTATATATTTCCTCAAACCCACGCACAAATAGAAGTTTCCTAAACCCACAAGGACTTTAAAAGTGCCTAAAAAACAAAACAAACCTAGGAGATATCGATACCCACATTCT
The DNA here is from genome assembly GCA_002174775.1 of Macleaya cordata. Classification (NCBI taxonomy): domain Eukaryota; kingdom Viridiplantae; phylum Streptophyta; class Magnoliopsida; order Ranunculales; family Papaveraceae; genus Macleaya; species Macleaya cordata. Next base: position 6,164 of record MVGT01001472.1, on the reverse strand, counting down.
GGGTATCGATACTACCACAATCTGATGTTTCGTAACAGCTGGTATCGATACCTCCTGGAAATTTTCCAAAAACTTTGCAAATCTCCCCTTTTTTGGCAAACCTCCTTCACACCTTTAGAACCATCTCCTCGATCAAAAACACGATGATTTTGAAGCACCATCCAAGTTCGCCACCATCTTCGACCTTGAAGAACACATGTGAAACAACACTGTCTCACTACTGCAACTTGAAATCTTCAAATACACCATGACCTGAATCCTCGCGCAATATTCCCACATTGATCACCAAAAAAATTATCCAAAAGAAACATCACCAGCTTCACCTAATCAAGGCTAGCTAAAACCTCCAGCACATGTCAAGATTACCGTGTGTTTGAACATCACCATCAAACCCACAAATGCGATTAACAAGCTTACCCATAAGCAATTCAACAAGCCATGGCCAATCCGACAAACTTACCACCATCACACCCAACATATTTGCTTATTAATTTGTACGGTGTGACACCGCCCAAAGTAATGTGGCCTATTCAAACGAGATCGGGCACATCATTGATACAACCCGCGCAAGCCATCAAGAATAATAAACAGATTAAACAAATCTCAAAACATCTCGTACATACCTTCGGAGCTTTGCTGGACTGCCCCTAACACATTAGAATCACCATCTTATCTTTATAACCCTTTCTTTATAGTGTACGGCTACCCACACTTCTAAGAACCGTATAGAACACTCCATCCCGCTCCAAACTTAACAGGAACCCAACGAAGACTTTCTTTCTACACCCATCTTTCAAAATCTGCGTAAAACACTCCATCCTGCTCCAAAACTTCATAGGAGCCTAATGAAGAACTTTTTTCTACACTCATCTTCAAGTTGAACCACCCAATTCGTGAATCACACCACAAATCACTTCCTTGTATTGAACAGATCAAACATTTTCTTCACATATCCTCCACCCAAATGAAACTTTCGTTCTTAACCATTCAACTTATTATGAATCAAATCTAAACAGCCAACTTCACAGCTCTCAAAGTCGAACCTGCCGCACCAATTTGTTATTGATACAACAAACTACACGATTTTCTAGGTTGAATCACAGCTTTGATACCAGTTTGTTAGGAATTTCGTCATACCAATAACGCATCCCCGACGCACAGCGGAACAAGCTTATAGATCTTAAAACTTAATAACGATGAATCAACAAGAAAATATAACGACGAATATAAAAACAAGCATCAACCACAACACAAGATATACGTGGTTCACCCTCTAGGGCTACATCCACGGCCAAATCGGCGCACCGGAGAAACTTTCACTATTATCAAGAACATATTATGATGTTTCTGTAATACCCCAAGAAATTCCATAGTATGAATTTTACACTTGCCTAACATATTTAAGATGGTATCATACCCATTTGGGTGTGTATTGATTTGAGAAATAAATTTCTCATATGCATGGTAATTGCATGGAAAGCATTAAGAGAGTTATCTCTAAAAAAAAATAAATAAATAAATTAACCACTAACAAAAATATAAAATTATTTTTTATATTAAAAAATTAAATATTAAAATATTAATAATAAAAAAAAAATCTAAAATTTTTCCTATATAAACCCCCCTTATTTCCTTCTTCAAAACACAAAATCTCCTCTTTTATTTTAAGTTTACACCCCTGTTACACCTCTCATTACTCTCCCTAATATACATATTTTTCTTTACTCTTCATAACATACCTCTTCATCTACATCCTCTTTCATTAAATCTATAATAGTTACTAGTATTATCATCAAAATAATTGAGAAATCAAGGATTTACATCATCAATCACCACATCCGGAAGTAATAAATCAAGTAGTTGATAAGATTTTGGCATCAAATTGAGGTAGGTGGGATCCCTACTAAAAATAAAATCTAATTTTATATTTTTGTTATGAAATTGCATATAAAATGTATTTATCTTGCATGGTTATATTTATTTATTTAATACAAGGGATGGGTTTTATTCATAAAAAAAATGAATTAATGGAAGTTTAATAATAACTTGTTATCTAGATTAAAAATAAATCTAGATGGTATCGGTAATGGGAGACCCCCATAACACCTGCATGTACTGTTGAGTTCCGACTTGAGGAGACGGTGAACACCGATGTAATGGACTTAAAATAATTATTTAATAGTTAATTATTGGAAGATTTAAAAAGAAATCTCTTTTTATACATTAATATGGTAATTTCTGCATATTTCAAATCTAGTATTTTTGGATAGTTTGCACCTACTGAGTTTTACTCACCCAATATTTTCCCCCCTATAGATCAAGTTGAGGGTGAAAGATTTTAGGAGGTGCAGTTCAAAGAAATAGCTTGGATCTCTTGAGTTAGTATGTTTTATATATTGTAATTAAAGAATAATTACTACTATATCACTTGAGATTATGGGTTGTTTATGAGAATTATGATATGTATTATTATAATTATCTGTTTTTATGTTGAATTTAGAGCAAAACAAATGTTGTATTAATTTTCATGTCTTTAAATTGAAGTAATTATGTTTTACATAATATTGTATAAATTTTGTATTTGTTACTGTCAGTTTTAGAAAAGTACATTTTTGAGTATGTTTCGCTCAAAATTGACCAAGGCCTATTTCTGTAACAAATGAAGATTCTAATGTCTTCTTTATAAATGGTATTATACATATATTTCGGATATCTAGTTAGGAAGTAATTTCAGTTTCAAATTTATGATTTTTAGATATTTTAAGAAATTCGAAGTTATTTTTCTGAGATTGTGTATAAATCTATTAGTAAACTTGAGACCTAGTTTTGAGTATCTAATACTCCGAATTAGGCTCAGACTATTTCAACTGAAGTTGTAGAAATTTAAATCTATTTTTCAGAATGGTTTCATTTGTACAATTCGGATTTACGGGTAAGAAATTATGATTATTTTACTAAAGTATGTGCAATTAAGTACGACACATATTTTCAACAGTTTTTATTCTTGTTTTTAAATTTACTTTGACTACTAAATTGTAATTAATGTTGACAAAAAAATTGACTGGTTTATCTTTCAAAAGGAGAAAGTAAGCGATTTTATTCCTTGCTTCAAATTACACTACATTTACACTATTCACGCCTCGCCTTCTGGACTCGTCGAATCGAGTTGGATTTTAGTTCCGAAAATCGGGGTGTGACAACTTGGTATCAGAGCACGAGTTCTTGATTTCTTAGGCTTGTGAGTTTTAAATTTTTCATAAAAATAAATATTTTGTTAAAAGTTTTCATAATTCCTTCTCAATTTTTAACCAAATGATTTATGAGCTTGTTTTCTATATTTTTATATTAGAAAATAGGCAAAGTTCACTAGCATAAGTTGGGATGGGAAATTAATAACTAAAAGCTTTATTATTAACCTATTGTATGTATATAGTTATAATTAGGAATTGTTATAGAAAAACCTAATAGGTAATTAATTGTGTATTGAAGAATGGCACGAGGAAATTCAAGGAGAAACGTTGAAGAACTTTACGATGCACCAATAGAGATGGAAGGTGAAACATCTCAACAACCACAACAAGAAAATGAAGAACTAAGAAACCGTACACAACGTGTCGAAGAACAACTCGAGCAAGTTGTAGGTATCCTACATGGAATGGCAGCAAATATGCAAAATAACCAACAAAGGCAAAATCAACCAACTCCTCCGACCGCAGTTGTACCCGAAGACCGACCAACTTCAATTTTGAAAGAATTTCAGAGATTAAATTCTACCGAATTTGCAGGAACGGAAGACCCACTGGATGCAGAAAGATGGTTCATGGGAATCCGTAAGAAGCTTATTACAATAGGAGCTGCCGAAGAACATTGGGTAAGAATCGTTATGTTAATGCTCAAAGGTGAGGCTGATCTCTGGTGGGATAACATCAGAGAAACTCACGATGTCACTTCGATGACCTGGGTAGAGTTTGAAGCCTTATTCTTTGAACAATATTTCCCAGAAACTGATAGAGAACAAAAAAGTATAGAATTTGCTGAACTCATACAGGGTGACATGAGTGTTACCCAGTATGAAAAGAAATTCCGAGAATTATCACGGTATGGGCCACATCTAAAATCTTCTGAAGTTTTAAAGGCACCAAAATTTGAAAGAGGTCTAAAATCGGGAATACGTGGCAAGGTGGTCCCATTGTGTCACCAAACATATGCACGGGTGGTTCATACTGCAAAAGTTATCGAGGCAGACTGGGAAAGCAGTCAAAAATCTCGAGAACAAAATAACAAGAACAAGAAGCAGAAGACAAACCCACCAAATAAGACTCAAGGTCAAGGGACCAAGCACAACAACATAACACTGAACTTAAATGTTTTAAGTGTAAACAACCCGGGCATTTTAAAAGGAACTGTCCATTGTTAAATCAAGGAGAACAACCACGACCGCAACAACACCAGCTTGAGTGGAGACCTCAACAAGGATAAACATCTGGGTAAAATCAGAGGCAACCCCCACCAGCGAGACCCCAACGTCAACAACAGTACGTGCAGCCCCAAAATAATCAGGGAAGACCTCCCTACTAACAGAGAAACACTGCACAACCATTTCAGCCAAAGCTTCAACAAGAAAACCAGCAGAGAGCACAGGATCAAGCCTATAACCTTGCACCCATGGAGAACGAAGTAAAAGAAGAGAACACAGTTATTGAAGGTAGATTTCTCGTATTTAGCTCTTGGGCACGTATTTTGTTTGATACTAGTGCATCACACTCATTCATATCTGTGAATTTTGCATCTATGCTTGGTTTGGAATCTGAACCATTGCATTTTGT
>MVGT01001469.1:1031-13687 GCA_002174775.1 Macleaya cordata | reverse complement strand
GTGGGCTTAGTCAGCTAACATTTGTCGAGTTTTGGTACTGAGATTTAGAGAGCTGTAAAGCATGACTTAGATAATCTCAGTTGGACTCGGAGTTACAAAATAGTCTACATGTTAGTGTTATAATTGGTTGCATTAATTCTGACCTTGTGTCAGATTCAGATTCTAGAAATTTTAATTCTGGATATCTTGGTGGATATCATCGAGTGGGAGAGTGTCTACCACGGATGTCAAAGACTTTGTTTAGGCTAGATAGTTAACCAAGGTTGTATTTGTAAGAAACTTAGCAGAACCTCTACACTAAAGCTCTGCTTGGTAGTTTTGATTCTCATGCTGATGAGAATACTTACAGATGCAGGTTTCATGCTGATGAAAAAAAAACCACCTAATGCTAGTCAATCCCTTCCCTCTCCTCTAAACTATCTCATCACCTCACACACCATTATCCTCCATTAAACTAAAGCGAAGGAAGAAATGAAGAAGAAGGAGAACCAAAGAAACAAAAAAAAAAGAAGAGATCAATATCCCAATCCCAACTAGATCACGGTTAAGGTAGGAGGAGAATTGGTTTAAGTTTATTTGTGAAACTTTCTTATAATCTTGTGGGTACATATCTATTATGCTTGGTTCAAATCGATCATGATGTGGATATATGTTTTCATAGATTTGAAGTTTTATTTAAATGACATGATGAAGGGTGTATGAGAAAATCGATCTTGATGTGGATGTATATTTCCATGGACTTGAAGTTGTATTTCAATAATATGATGAAGTGAATATGATTAAATTGATCTTAATGTGTATATATATATTTTCATAGACTTGAAGTTTTATTTCAATATCATGATGAAGTGAATGTGATGTATAATAATGACTTGCGAATTATTATACGACGATGCATGTCGATATCAAGATAATGATTGCATGCATATTATATGTTTGTGCATAGAAAATACACATTGAGTGCATGATCACTTGTGAAATAAAAAAAATATGTAATAAGAAAATAAGAGAAATAGTGAATCTATATGATTCATGCTTTTTAGGTGGCCTTATGGCGATACCCCATGATGGGTTCCCCACAGAAGACGATCTCACAATCATGGGTGGCACCCGTAACAGCCGTAAGATTTAAAAATCATAAAGAGAATAAAGCTGTCAAAAAGACCACGCTATTCTGGTTATGTACTGTTGCTGAATGCATATAATGTTATTTTGTGTTGCTGTAAGCTTATTATAAAGAGTTGCCTATGTTGTTCCTTCATGCTTATGTGATGATTTATGCAAGATAACATGTGATGATGATTATATTGCGATATGGGATGGATATGTATGTTGTGGGAATGTTTTGGTTACGTTTTTTTGATGATATAATTTGAGATATGTTGCTGTCACATTGTAACAACCCGACCCTAGGGTCCATGACTCATGCCTGGTCCATTAGACCCTAAGCTCAGTCCGTTAGAAAAAGAGTTACAATTTCCTCAATTTTTTTTAAATGGAGCTAAATCAATACCTAGTTCCCAGAGACTAAGTGTTCTCTGAAGACTGGTCTTAACAGATAATTAAATATAATGAGAGAGAGTCCATCAAGATCACTCTCTCGTTACACTCCACTCTCTCTCCTACAAGTTCACACGTAAAAATTCTTGGTTGAAGGTTTCCCAAAACTCAACATTGATTCATCAAGTAAACATAGAATTCATGAGTTTAAAACCAACACTCATACACTTAATATAATAATGATATAGAAAGCATGACTGCAAGTAAATACTAACTCATTCTTAAAGAAAACCTCAACCTTTAATCCATCGATAAATAAAGGCATTCATGAAATACTCCATAACCAAGTACTTTGAAAAGTTGAACCATTTAATACGAAATCCGTAGTCCCATTCCCTGTTTAAATTGTATTAATAAGTAATAGTGTTTTTTCGAAATATAATAACCTACTCCATAGCTTGTAAGACGAGTAATACTCCAGCAAATCTACGATCAGCCTGACGGTCTAACTCCTGAATCTGTAGGGAGTAGGAAGAAAAAATAATGAGTATAAATCAGTAGGAAGAAACAACGAAAACATTAATATTCTATGAGTCTATACTTACACCTATCCCCGTTGGATTCTCGTAAAGAAAAATCCAACTGACTCACCTTGCCTAACAACACATGCAACACATATAATAATTAACTTTACTAGTTACTTCCCGTGCCTAGAATGGCCTGGAAACACTTTTGGATATCCCGTAAGACAACCCCAAGTCATATCAAGGTGCATTCATGATCGTCTCCAACATTTATGACATGTACACCTTGATCCACACTTCCGTTATGCTTTTTCACTTATATGAAAGCATCAACTATAACTTCAAATTACTGGAAAAAACATGAAATTATACACTAAACCTCGTTTACATGCATTCTATGTCCCCACCATCAATACTTTTGAGCATTTGTGGCATTTAAGGCTCCAAAATTGATCTGCCACACTTTTTAAATTTTCTGACAGCAATATATAATGGTTCATATCATCACAAAAATGTGATCAAAACATTCCCAAGGTACAGATATACAATCCACATCACAACATGATCATCTTCACATGTTATCTTGCATACATCATCACATTACATGATGGAACAACATAGACAACGCTTTTAAAATAAGCTTACAGCAACACAATTCAATATGTACATGCATTCATCAACAGTTTATAACCAGAAAAAGCGTGGTCTTTTTGACAGTTTATTCTCTTTATGATTTTTAAATCTTACGGCTGCTACGGGAGTCGCCCACGATCGTGAGATCATCTTCCGCGGGGAACCCATCATGGGGTATCGCCAGAAGGCCGCGTAAAAGGCACGAATCATATTGATTCAATATTTCTCTTGTTTTCTTATTACATATTTTCCTTATTCCACAAGTGATCATGCACTCAACGTGTATTTTCTACACACAATATGTAATATGCATGCAAAATAAAAATATTCAAGTCCATGAACTCAAACAACCACATCGATATCGATTCAATGTTATTCACATCATCATAGTATTAAAACATGATTCAAGTTAATGGAAAAATACATCCATATCAGGGTCGATTTTGATCACATGTACTTCAATATGCAATCGAAGTAAAATATTAAATCCACGAAAATACATAACCACATCAAGATCGATTTAAATCAAACAATATAGATGAGCATGTATTCATAAGATTATAAGAAAGTTGCACAATATAATTTTAAACCATTTCTCTTCCTACCTTAACTGTGATTTAGTTGGAATAGGGATGATGATCTCTTCTTTCTTTCTTCTCTTTAGTTCTCCTTCTTCCTCACTTTTTCCTTAGCTTAGGTTTAATGGAGGATAATAGTGTGTGAAGTGGAGCGATGGTTTAGGGGAGAGGGAAAGGATCGGCTATAATAAGTGGGTTTTTTTTTTCATTTCAATCGAATGGAGAGAATAAGAGAGAGAGGGAGGGTAGAGATCGACTAGGACAGCCCATCTCTCTCTCTCTCTCTGTCCAAATCGATATCTACACCATTCCCACCTTCCTTTCTAGAATTCCATCCAACTTAGGAGTTTTTTTTTCTTCATTCAAAATGTTGTGCTAGTGTGTGTTGCATGTTCATAACATCTTGAGGCTCAAGGTCATCTAGAGCTTGACATATGTCCATAAAAAATGAATCCTAAGATTGGTGTTTTTCACCACGAGTTTAATTCCATCTTGGTGAGCAAATCTTTCTAAGTTTGGTGTCATCTATGCATATTAGGTAAGTTTTTGGGAATTTAATGGTCTAATCCATATTTGGTTGGGTCTTCCATTGTGTAATTCGACCAAGGCATATACATATGTCAAATCTTGAATCATCTAATTAGTCTTGAATCATCAAGTTAATCTAACGATTAGCATCTCTTGACATTGTTTTTAAAAAGGAAATAATATTGTTAGTAAGGCATTAATAATATATTAAAAAATGAGCTAACCAAAAATAGTCCAACAAATAAATTTAAATTTTGAATTTATTTCCTTTTTTAAATATTATTCTAAACTTGGTAGTTATCCTTTGATTTTCTAGTCACATGTTTGAATTTGAAGAGGATATTCTCATTAGTTGTTTCTTTTCAAACCTTCCATTTTTATGAATATCTTCTCAATTAATGCGTACTAACCATATAGACCTATACATGTCACCATTATTCTTTTTTTTTTCCTAAAATAATTGTTTAGGCAACAATAATGTGTGATAGGAAAGAGAGAGAGTCGATTCTCTCTCTCTCTCTAACGCCTCCCACCATGTGGTACCCATTATAGTGATAGTAACTTGCATGCATAATAATTCATGTGATCCTAACAATATTTCTCAATCATTTAAATATTCGCATGCATATATATATATATAAATAATATATATATATATATATATATATATATATATATATATATATATATACATATCATACCAATCATATTTCCACATGAAATCATAGAAATCTATAGTATTTTCTTCAATATGGGGTCCATTTCTCTTCCTTATGTGAATCTGTACTTCATACCAACATATTTTCACATGAAATCATGATTCTATCTCAACACAAATATTAATATTTACTGGTTAAACATTTGCAAAATAATTTATGCATGCATGCAAATTATGTACGTGGGTACGGGACTCGTTAATTCCACCCCTATGGAATTAACACATGAGTTTTTGACACCCACAACTAATTAGTCCAGAATTTCAGGGCTAACCTCGACCCATGGGCTTGGGCCCATCTTGGTCCATTCCAACATATAAAGAAAATAAATTCTCGGGTGTTACATCATCACCCCCTCAAAAGAATTTCGGTGAAATTCAAAATCATTAAAAGGTAAGGTTAAATCTATTACCTGAAAAACACCTTGGGATATTTTTCCCGAATCACCAACTCTAGCTTTCATGTTGCCTCTTCAGGGCTATGGTGCTGCCACTGGATCTTTAACAGGTGAAGTGTCATGTTCTGGAGTTCTTATGTTTTTGTATCCAAAACACCTAAGGGCTTCTCCTCGTATGTGGTATCCTCATTCAACTGAACTTCTTGCCAGTCTAAAACATGTGAAAGATTTGCGTGATATTTCTGTAGCATCAAAACATGGAACACGTTGTGCACTCCTGTCAATTGTGGCGGTAAGGCAAGTCGATATGCCACTTTTCTGACTCGACCGAGTATTTCAAACGGTCCAATGTAACGTGATGACAATTTCCTTCTTTTGCCAAACCTCTTGATTCCAGGTCGTGAGTTGACCCCTAAGGAACACATGCTCCTCCTCCTGAATTTCAAGTGGTCTCCTTCGATTATCTGCATACTGATTTTGTCTATTTTGAGCCGTCAACAGCCTTTCTTTGATCTGCCAGACGATTTTTGTGGTTCGCTGCACGACATCTGGTCCCATCACGCTATTTTCACTGACCTCGGCCTAATATAAAGGTGTTCTGCAAGGCCTTCCGTAGAAAGCTTTATATGGTGCTATACCAATACCGTTATATTTCTCTGAGCTAAAGAAGATAAAAACATAAAAAATGGTTAGAAAAAGACCAGGGAGACCAATTCGGAATGTTGATCCTCAGCCACAAGAGCAGACCGAAGATCCTTCTCTAGTAGAAAATCCTCAAGATGCTAGAAATACACTAGCTCTTGATCAATAAGAACAAGTTTCGAACGTTGAGCGGTAAGAATAGGAAACTGTTCAAACCAGATCTAGAACAGCAAGAAGAGACAATTCCAGAAGCTAATCCTGTTTCAATATTAACCAGATTGGTTCTGAATATGCAAAAAACGCAACAAGCTCATTCGGAAATTTTACAAAAACTTCTATCGCAAACTCTGGTTGCAAGAGAATTTCCAATTGACGAGACAGCTACTCCGGTGCATCAATAATCGACACCAGTCGAACAAAACGAGCAGTTTGTGACACAATCTAAACAGGTTGATTTCGGAGCACAAGCTTAACTCGAAATGGAAGATTTCCTCTGGAAAAGTAAAGCGTATTTGTCAAAAATGATCAAAAACACAAATACTTCGACAATTGATCAAATAACCTCGATGCTAATGGAGAAGGAGAGGGAATCACCATTCCACATCAGTATAATGCAAGTAATCTTACCTAAAAAGATCTAGATTCCAAAGCTTGACATGTTTAAAGGAGAATCTGATCCAGTCGATCACTTGCTTCTATACATGCAAATGATGGGATTATATGAATGAGATGAACTTTTAATGTGTCATATGTTTCCATATAATCTCAACAAACATGCTTTAATATGGTTTTACAAGTTAGAACCTAGAAGCATCAGAGGTTTCTCCGATTTGAGAAAGCTATTTTTAGAGCAGTACTCCTGTAACGAAAATGTCAAATGGATATCGATTCATTATTTCACCTGCGACAATAGTCTGGAGAATCCTTGAGAAAATTCATGAAAAGGTTTCGCCAGGCAACTCTTATAATCGAGTCCACTGACGAAAAAATAGCAATCATAGCATTCAAGAATGCAATTATTCCTGGAATAAATGTTCACAAAGTTTTGGTAATGGAAAAACCTAAAACAATCACTGAATTGGTTGTTAAAGTTGAGAAATACTCTGCATTAGAAGAAGAAGTCGGTGAAAGAAACACTTACAGCCGTCACAATATCTATGAAGTTGAAGAAGAAGATAAGAAAAGAAGCAATAACAGAGAAAGAAAGTGAAGCTCTAAACACAGAAAGATCTCAGACGACAAGATAAGTAAAAAATAGGACCAATGGAAAGATATTGAGAAAGTTTTCCTTCCACTCAATGCTTCATTAAAAGAAATCTTGGAAGAGATCAAGGACGAGAAATTCATCTATTGGCCGAGACCTCTAAACAACACAAAAACAAGGGGTGATAGAGTTCTATTTTGCAAGTATCATAGAGCATACAGTCATTCGACGAATGATTGTAGGAATCTTATGATGATGGTTCAAAAATTGATTTCTCAAGGAAAGATTGAACACTTCCTTCAAAGAGATTTCAATAACCTGGAAATCTCTAACAAAGATGAAGAAAAATCTCCAGTAGTTCATGGAATGGTTGATGTTATAATATATCAACCAAGGGAGGATCATGTTCGATTCACGAAAACCTCTCCCAGATAGGTAAAGCAAACTTCTGAACGCTCCAGAATAGTCGGTAGCGTGAAAAATCAGAAGTTTGAGAATGGAGAGAAAGTGATACTGCCAACGAAGTCGAGGAAGAAGGTACTTTCCATACCGAACCACTTTTGATTACTTTAACAATAGATGGTTGGGAGGTTAGGAACATTTTAATTGATCCTGGAAGTTCTGCGGATATAATGTTTAAGCAAGCTTTTAACAAGATGAAATTGTAGGAGGATTTAGCTGTTTCGAAAGCTCCTATAGTTGGTTTTAATGGAGCATATACATATCTGGAAGGTGAAATAGAACTACCAGTTTTGGCTGGACCAGTCTTAACTTCTGTGAGATTTCTACTAGTAAATTCTCCATCTCCTTACAATGTGATTTTAGGAAGAACTTGGTTACATAAAATGAAAGTTGTTCCCTCTACCTTTCATCAGAGATTGAAGTTTCCAAGTTCAGACAGTATTCATGTTTTAAAAGGAGATACATCTTTGAGTCAGGAGTGTCAAGCTGTTGAGCTTGGAAAGTTCAAGCCAGAAACCTTATAGTAATCAAAGCAGGAAGGAAAGGAACAGGAAAGCTTTCTGAAACCTATGGAAATAACAAAGAAAGTTCATTCCCGACTCTTGGAGAAAGGAATGATAGAAGTTGAAAAAGATGAAGTTGAGGGAATAAACTTGGAAAGTGAGGAAGAAAAGAAAATAACTTTTATTGTAAGAGATCTGGATGCGAAGGTAAAAGAGTCCATTATCCGATTATTGAAACCTAACGTTGATCTCTTTGCTTAAAAAATGGAAGATATGCAACGAATCGACGTTAGTATTTCATGTCATAGTTTGAACATTATAAAAAGATTCAAATCAGTAAAATAGCATCCGAGTAAGCTTGTTGAAAAGTATTATGGTCTTCTGAATGAAGGAATTGACAAGTTGTTAAGTGCAGGATTCATTCATGAAGTGCAATATCCAGATTGGATTGCAAATATAGTAGCAGTACCGAAGAAAAAGGGAAAAATTCGAGCCTGTGTGGATTTTACAGACCTCAATAAAGCTTGTCCAAAGGACAGCTACCCTCTCCCAAATATAGATAGAATGGTATAAGCAACAGCAGGCCATGAGTTGTTAACATTCATGGATGGCTACTTTGGTTATAATCAAATTCCTATGAATCCAGAGGATGTCGAGAAGATAGCTTTCACCGCAGATAGAGGTTTATATTGTTATAAGGTTATGCCTTTTAGTTTGAAGAATGCAGGAGCTACCTACCAGAGGTTAGTGAATAAGATGTTTAAGGACATGATCGGAGAATCAATAGAGGTTTACATTGACGATATGCTGTTGAAGAGTAAGAAAAAAGAAAATCATGTTCTTGAGTTGGAAAAAAATACTAAATCGCATAAGAGAATTCAAAATGCGAATAAATCCAGCAAAGTGCACATTTGCTGTGAATTCTGGAAAATTTTAAGGATATTTGGTAACAAAAAGAGGAATAGAGGTAAACCCAGATCAGATTCGTGCATTACTAGATATGCCTGAGCTGAAAACAAAGAAAGAAGTTCAAATTCTAACTGGGAGGTTGGCAGCACTGAATAGCATATCAAAGTCTTCAGAAGATGTCATTCATTCTTCAACTTGCTTCGGAAGAAATCAAATTTCATATGGGACATAGAATGTTCTGAAGCCCTAGAACAGATTAAACGGTACTTGTCCAAAGCACCAATAGTTACAAAGTCAGTTCCTTGAGATATACTAAGACTGTAAATTTCTACTACAGAAACATCTGTAAGTGCAGTATTAGTTCGAAATTTAGAAAGGATAGAGCAACCAATTTACTTCATAAGTAAAATTCTGCATCCTGCTGAAACAAGATACACTAAAATGGAAAAGTTAGTGTTGGCCGTAGTGTTTTCTACTCAGAAGCTTCATCCTTACTTTGAAGGGTATGTCGTTCAAGTAATGACAGAATACCCTATCAGAAATGTCTGATGAAAGATCAGAAAGCTAGAAGAATAGCTAAATGGGCTATCCAGCTCGCTCCATACGACATACAATTTGTGTATCACTAAGCTGTCAAAGGGTAAGCAGTTGTAGATTTCTTGGCTGACTTTCCAGTTGAAGAACTTTCTTCTGATTCCATCGAAGGTGAAGAATGAAATCACGAAGAAGAAGAACATCAAGAAGACCTGGAAAATGCTATACCTTAGGAAGCACAAGGAAGTTGGAGAATATTCGTTAATGGTTCTGTTAACAACTCAGGTGCTGGGATAGGTATTGTTGTTATCACTCAGGTGCTTCGATTATAATTCACTGTTACAAATAATGAGGCTGAATATGAAGTAGTGATAAAGGGCATACAGATTGCAAAAGATCTGAAAATTGTAGAATTTACTATCTTTAGTGATTCTCAGTTAGTGATCAAGCAAATCAAGAAAGAATTCGAGGCCAAAGAAAGTTGTATGATGCAATACTTGGCTATTATAGAAACTTATTAAAGCTTTCTCGAAAGTACACTTTCAGTAGATTCCTCGTACTGGTAACAGATACGCAGATGCAATCGCCTACATTGCTTCAATGTTTTAGCAATCTGAGAAAAGGTTACTACCAATTGAAGTTTTTTCTGAGCCTACAAGTTTATTTTCTAAAACTTGCACAATCGAAGAACATCAAGACAATTGGATGACTGACATAAAAGAATATTTACTCATGAAGATTGAAATATCACCTTACTTATGGTGTATGAGGAAGGGGGATCAATATTTACCTAGTTTTCAATTCTTTTGAAACTCAATTCACAATGAGATAATATTAAGACAACCAAGTAATGACTTATTCGATTCTCAAGTGCGGAATTGACCTAGAATCAAATATTTCAAGCTTGCACAACAAATCATCAACAATGAAGTAAGAGACACTAAAGGTTTTGTTGACGGGGAAAATCCAAACGGAAAAAACCCCGGGACCTAGTCCAGAAATTTCCACTAAGAGTTTATAGAAATCTTACAACCGTTCGCATCGAACACACGAATCCCCTCGTGCAAAACTCGACCGGTCTTTCTTCACAGCTCGAATCCACGAACCGCCTCTTCAATGGTGAGAGAGTGTGCCTCCAACTCAGAATCCTCCAAGTCTCACACTTGTGTTTGAATCTTCACGTTTCACTTGACCTCAATCAAGTTTTTTCAGTTCGCCGGAGCTCCACCGGCGACCTCACCTGAACTTCACCAGTGACAACAAGGTTGAATGAAATGCTTTGAGTTTCTGGCCTTACTAGATCTTCATGCTATATGGATGTTCTAAGTTTTTCTAGCNTGTGGCATGGCAGAGCAAGAAGCAGAACTCTCAATCCCTCTCTACAGCTGAGGCCGAGTACATCGCCGCAGGTTCATGCTGCACTCAATTGCTTTGGATGAAACAAATGCTTAGTGACTATGGTTTTGAACATGCTACTATGATTGTTTACTGTGATAACACTAGTGCTATTGACATTACCAAAAATCCTGTCCAACACTCATGAACTAAGCACATCGACATTCTTATATATACTTAATTCGGTGTATGCACTTACACCTTAGTATAACCTAAATAAATAATCTTATTATTATTATCATTATTATTTAGTTTTATTTTTTTTAACCTTTATTTCCACCGCCCTTTATCTTTAGAGTTATAAGAGAGAGAGAAAGAAAAGAAAAGAAGGAGAATAAAGGGAAGGAGAAGAAGGAGAGAGAAAGGGAGAGAGAGAGAAAGAGGAAGAAGAAGAAGAAGATGATGGCGACGGTCTGATGGATATCGTAGGGACTATTTAATTTGTGGATTGAGGTATAAATTTGAAACCCTAGCTTTTTATTTAATTTTTAATTAGATATTTTATGTTGTTAATCTTAGTTTTCAATTTTAGGGTTGATTTTGTTAATAGTTTAAGTATTGATTAGACCTTTCAAACCCTTAATTGATGAAATTGATAATTGGGAAGGTTGATTTTGACCCAAATTTATTGTTTTGGGTTAGATTGTAGATTTGGAGGTCTAGATTAATTAAAGAGGATATTTAGAGCAAATTGGGTTATAATCCGAAAGCCCTTATTTAATTTGATAAGGACCTGGACCCTTGTAGTGACTGTTTAGGTTAGAATTTAGATTCCTAGGCTATTCTATATGGAATTAGTATAAATTGAATTGAGTTTTGAAAGTGAATTAAATGTNAAATTATGGTCAAGGGTCCACCTGAACCCAAATCATGAGCCAGCGTGCTTCTCACAAAAACCGATAAATCAGTCGCTCGGTCGGAAATCAGGAATTAACGATGGGGTTCCACATCGGTTAAGTTGGAACACGATTTTGCTCACCGACTAGGAGCTGAAACATCTAGTCGTAGCCTCTTCACTCTAAGATGATTACACTACGAAATATTATGATGTGAGATGTTGTTAGTTTATAATTACTTGTATGGGTAAGTAAATGGTTATCGGTTTATGTTGTAGAACAAGTACCAACTACTTTTACATTTCTGTATTATGATTTATCGATTATCTTTTAAAACCTGCATTGTCTTAAATTCATGTTAGTGACTATTTGTTAGTATTATAAGTTTCTTACTGAGCTTTTTGCTCAGATCCAGGAGATANTGATAGGGTTTAGATTTATAAATTAAATGTAATTATTTTACAAAGTATGCATGATTTATTTGTGATGTCCTATTGATGTGAAAATGAATTCCCAAAAGTATAGTTTTACATAGTGATGTAAAACAGTAATAATTATTTTTAAAATAACTACATTCTAATAATTATGAATATGAATGAGTTATATATATATAAGTATATGGATGATTCTTTTCTTATTTATAGTTAAATAAATTATATTTCCAAAAAAATCGAGATTTAATCGTTATCGAGGTTTAGGGATGGGTATATTTCCAAAACCAAATGGATTTTTGGGGTTCTTATATTATATATATATATTTTACTTCCTTCCATATGTTGGGAGAAGTAGTTGTTTTTAGATGATGTGTGGGATGGAGGTTCCCAGTTGTTGGGTATGTGTTGGTGATTCCCTAGGTACGGGCTTTCCTCCGGAATATATACTATATATGTTATGCTGGGCTTTCCCCCGGCTATGATTATTACCGGCTTTCCCCGGATTATATTACGGGCTTTCTCCCGATTACCCGGCTTTCCCCGGATTATATTACCGGCTTTCCCTGGAATAATATTAGTTGGGAGATCACAACATGTACATGGTTGTTAGTTTTTGTAGGAAAAAGTATGTTCTACTACTAAAACTTATACTATTATATTATATATCTTTTGGTAATTTGAAAATGGATTTGTAATGCCTACACGAGCAAATCATTGAAGTTTTCCTAAAAACAATGATTTCTTCTGTATTTTCATTATGTTTTCCTGTCTCATGACAGGAATGGGACTCTCATGATATAGGAAAACTATTGAAATCTAGGTTATTTTATTTCTCTTTTTGGAAAGCCTTGTTTGGATAGG
>MVGT01000559.1:3298-13969 GCA_002174775.1 Macleaya cordata | reverse complement strand
TTCCGGTGGTGAGTTGAGCTTCTTGGAGTCTTTGCTTCGCAACGAACCGAATGACTCACTAACTCTAACTCAAGTTACATTGACCATCTTGAGTTTACCTTTGACACGAAATTCGACAAATATGACATGACTGAACTCATGGACCTAACAATATTTAACTTCATTTGTTTACATTAGTGAGTTAAAATTTTGACACAAACAATTTTATCCTTTTCCAACGATTAGAACAACAAAGGGAGAAATTGCAAAGCACCAGTCGTCCTCTTCAATGTAAACCAAATTACGGTACCTCTTTAAATAATATCTTTCTTATGCACATCCTCTTCATATAACATTACTTTCTTTAGCCCATGAAAAACTTTGTTGATCAATAAAATCGAGTATCGATCTTCACTTTGTATATATATAAGAAATAATGTTACGTAAAACAAAAATATTTTTATTTATAGAAATAATTTTTTTCTTTTTATTGTTTTCAATTGCAGTTAGCATCATCATTGAAAAAAAGGGTACTATTGTGGATAAGGAAAAAGGAATAGCAATACCATCTGAAGTATCTGGGGTATATTTAACTTCATTTGTTTATATTAATAAGTTAAAATTTTGACACAAAAAATTTTATCCTATTTTTTGTCCAATATTTTATGGGACTTAAAATTTTATCTTGTTTTTTGTCTAATATTTTATGGGATTTAGAATAACATGATCCAATTCTGTCAGGATAATATTTTTATTATACACATCATCTTCATCTAACATTTACTTCTTTTAGGGTTAAAATTTTGACACAAAAAATTTTATCATGTTTTTTGTTTAATATTTTATGGGACTTAGAATTTTATCCTGTTTTTTATCCAATAATTTATGGGACTTAGAAAAAGATGATCCAATTCTGTGAGGATAATATTTTTACTATACACGTAATCTTCATCCAACATTTACTTCTTTTAGGCCCTACAAAAATTTCTTTCTTAATATACTCCACTCTTTATCTTGACTCTGTATATATAAGAGATAATGTTACGTAATATGTTAATTTTGTTAGGGTAACGTAAAATGTAATTATAACATTACAAGGATAAAATACATAAAGTATGAACTATCTTTTTCTTCTTCTTTTTTTCCCCTTTTTTTAATGCAGGTATGGGAGCAAAATACTTTTGGTTATAACAACTATTATAATGATTTGTTGCGCATTTCCGTTGGCATTGTCAGGAATTTTTTATTTTTATTGTTGCAAGTCTTAATGTATTCCAAATATCTTAAAGGGGTTATAAGTGTTGTAAATTTTAATTTAAATTAATTTATCGGCCGAGACTTCAAGTATTGTTGACGAAAATTACGCATTGAAATGTTATAAATTACATATATAAACGTTGTAAATTTTGATTTGTTAAAATTTATGCCCCAATAGTTTCACAAATTAGGCTTCACGTATTGTTTACAAAAATTAGGTATCCAAACATTCTGTTGCCCAACGATTTCAACAACAAAGGGAGAAATTGCAAAGCAGCAGTCGTCATCTTCATTGTAAACCAAATTAAGGTCCCTCTTTAACTCCAAATACAGAAGTTCTCGAAGAAACGCGTTATGCAGAAATAAAACTTCACCATATGCAAATAAGCAACATTACCGATCAGTTTCAACTTTTGCGACTTAATGATCGAGATATGCAATATATGCCATCACCACGTAATTTAGGGAAAGACTTTCTTCGTACTACGACAGTCTCATTAATGCCAAGCACATCTCATGTGCCGCATAACACATAATATCTCTTAATTAATTCATCAAATACATTTTTCAACTACAAACTCTATATGATTTTATATTAATTTATTTCAAAATATCAAACATCATTCGCAAGTTTTCAATAGCAGAGTAATTTGTTAATGAAGAATGTTATGAAGGTCCTCATTTTCTTGGTAAAATGGATGTGTTGTGCCCTTTTTGTTCAGCTTTACATTAGAGAGATGAAAGATTACCGAAATCTTCTTTAAGAAATCCTAAATTTGGAACATATTGTTTGCAAGGAAAGATAGTACTGCCATTGCTTATTCCTCCCCCTCCAACAATCCAGAAATTATTTGAAGAAAATAATCGAAATTTTAACTCATTTCGAAATAATATTCGAGACTATAACAATGCTAATGCATTTACAAGTCTTGGTTCAACAATGGAACCGATGGTACTAAGTGGAAGGGGACCTATTCCATTCACTATTTATGGAGAATTACGCCATCGAACAGGATACCAGAAGCAGATGAAGAAGCTACTTATGCTCAACTTTATGTCTATAATCCAGATTCTGCATTAAATATTTTTGATCATCGAAATCCTAATTGCAGAAGAGAGGTTCTTCAAATTATTCAAGATGCTTTGCTTCAACATAATGAATTCACTATAAAATATCAACAAGCCTATGAGATTTTGCTACAAGCAAATTCGGCTGATCAAAACATACCTGCTTACTTGCATTATAGTTCGAATAAAGATAGGCGACGTTATAATTTGCCATCAACAGATGAAATAGCTGTTATTTTACCAGGAGATGGGACTGAAATAGGTGGACTTAGAGATATTGTTTTACATTTAAGAAGGAATAATGGGTTAATGCAAATTAGTGAATGTCATCCGGCTTATTTACCACTACATTATGTTTTACTGTTCCCATATGATGAGCTCAGTTGGGAACCAAATCTAACTCAGTGGCACATCACATATAATCGTCCATCAGTTGATCGGATTACTCAAATGCAATGGTATAGTTACCGACTCTTTGAAAGATTGTTGGGTATTCAACAATCATAAGAGCACATAAACTATTCGAAGAATTTTGGTCGACGCTTGGGCTGCAACAGAACAGAATCAATTGAGATATTGTAGGCATAATCAAGGAAAACTACGCGCTGAACTTTACAGAGGCCTTAAAGATAATGAAGAATCTGGATTGCAGCCAAATCAAGTTGGTCAACGCTTTATCCTGCCTTCTTTATTCACTAGTAGTCCTAGACATATATTTGAAATATATCAAGATTCATTGCCTATCACTCATTACGACAGACATCCTGATTTGTTCATCACAATGACTGCAAATCCTAAGTGGCCAAAAATTATTGACGCTCATTTACATAATTAAAGCACTATTGATAGGCCCGACTTAGTTGCACGTGTTTTTGAGTTAAAGAGAAAGCATCTACTGAAAAAGATTAAAAAATGTGGTTTATTTGGTCGAATAGTTGCACACGTTTTCACAATTGAATTCCAAAAACGTGGATTACCTCATATGCATGCACTAATATTCCTTTAACATTCCGACAAGATACGTACTGTTGAACAAGTGGATAAATTTGTTTCTGCAGAATTTCCAGACACAGATGAAGATCCTTTGCTTTGTAATATGGTGAAAAATTGTATGATACATGGACCATGTAGTGCCCATAACCTAAATGCAGTATGTATGGAGAATGGCAAATGCACAAAACGATATCCCCAAGATTAGACCTGGGAACGGATTAACCGCGGGTCGACCCTAGGCGGGTTGGTAGGTTAGCGGATCAATATTCGTCAACCCTAACCTTGACTCGTTTAATAAAAGGGTCAGTTTCTTAGACCCTAACCCTAACAGGGTTGACCCTAATGGCGACCCTAATTTCTTACAACACAAATAAAACCAAAAAAATTTATTTACAACACAAATAAACGGGTCAAAATCTACATCACATTATATTCAATTTGAGAGTAAATAGGTTCAGAAGACATATGCTCATTTGAAGATATAGCTCTAGATAGATTTGAATGGAGAAATTGGAATCAAGATACCAACTTCAAATAGGTCTGGTACTCCGATATGATAATAAAATAACTAAGAGGACAATTAAATTTAGCAAAGACCCATAAACTCAAACAGAATGGAAAACATTAGAATAAAACAAATCAATAACAGTTCGCCATGTATATCCAACTTATAATGATGCAAATAACAGAGAAAACATGCCAACATCTAGCCCTTTTCGATACAGCTGACGAACTCATTAGTCTTCCAAGCTTAAAGCACGTCATCCATCTACAATAATGATGCAAATAACATAACCAATAATAATAGAAGAAATGTAAATCAATGGCGAACTACATAATATACAAAAGCTTCAATAAGAAGAGAATGGTCATCAAACCCAGACATTTATAACAAATCTCAAAGCTTATCAAAGACTAGATCACGGTAAAATGAAACCTTGGATTTGAGACTTTGAAAACCTACAAACACAGAAAAATGTAATTTCTGAACAGAAAGTCTAGTCGAGAATGAAAAAACTTAAAAAACAGCGGTAACTTAAAAATCTAGCACTTTTGAAGCAAAAGAAAGTAAATTTTGAAATAGAAATTGAAAGAACAAAAGAAATTTTGAAGATGATGCAACCGAGAAAGCAACCAAAGCTTTAGGGATAGAATATTTTATTTAGCATTTTTTGTCGTCTGCGGCTCGGTAGTGAGAGGGATATCTGGATTCTGGAGAGAGGGATATCTGTAGAGAAGATAAGAAAGAGATCGGCGATGAGAGAGAAATCTGGAGAGGAGAGATGGATATCTTGAAAGAAGAGAAGAAAGAAAGAAATCGTTGTTAGGTTAGGGTTTGGGTTAGTCATAAAGAGATGANAGTTGAATAGTTTAGAAAGGTATGCATTACATGGCACCACATCTTTATTATCAAATGGGTGGCCATTAACAATATGCACTTTACTATTATCTCGACGTCGATAGATAGGGTACCCATCTTGATCTATAGTTGTAGTTTCTTGAAAATCTCGGAGATATCGTTTTGTACATTTGCCATTCTCCATACATACTGCATTTAGGTTATGGGCACCACATGGTCCATGCATCATACAATTTTTCACAATATTGTAACGCAAAGGATCTTCATTTGCGTCTGGAAATTCTGCAGAAACAAATTTATCCACTTGTTCAACAGTAAGTATCTTGTAGGAATATTGGAGGAATATTAGTGCATGCATATGAGGTAATCCACGTTTTTGGAATTCAATTGTGAAAACGTGTGCAACTGTTCGACCAAATATACCGTATTTTTTAATCTTTTTCATTAGATGCTTTCTCTTTAACTGAAAAACACGTGCAACTAAGTCCGACCTATCAATATCGCTTTAATTATGTAAAAGAGCGTCAGTAATTTCTGGTCACTTAGGATTTGTAGTCATTTTGATGAACAGATCAGGATGTCTGTTGTAACGGGTGATAGCCAATGAATCTTGATATATTTCAAACATATATCTAGAACTACCATTGAATGAAGAAGGCAGATAAAACGTTGATCAACTTGATTTGACTGCAATCCAGATTCTTCAATATCTGTAAGGCCTCTGTAAATTTCAGCGCATAGTTTTCCTTGATTAAGCCTACAATATCTCAATCAATTTTGTTCTGTTGCAGCCCAAGCGTCGACTAAAAATTCTTCGAATAGTTTATGTGCTCTTAAGATTATCGAATACTCTATTGATCTTTCAAAGAGTCGGTAACTATACCATTGCATTTGAGTAATCCGATCAACTAATGAACGATTATTGGTGATGTCTCACTAAGTTAGATTTGGCTCCCAACTGAGCTTCATTCATTATTCATGGAGAATTACGCCATCGAACAGGATCATTTATACCAGAATTAGATGAAGAAGCTGCTTATGCTCGACTTTATATCTATAATCCAGATTCTGCATTAAATATCGTGCTCATCGAAATCCCTATTGCAGAAGAGAGGTTCTTCAAATTATTCAAGATCCTTTGCTTCAACATAATGAATTCACTATAAAATATCAGCAAGCCTATGAGATTTTGCAACAAGCAAATTCAGTTGATCAAAACATACCTGCTTACTTGCATTACAACTCAATTAAAGACAGGCGACGTTATAATTTGCCATCAACAGATGAAAAAACAGTTATTTTACCAGGAGATGGGATTGAAATATGTGGACTTAGAGATATTATTTTACATCTAAGAGGGAATAATGGGTTAATGCAAATCAGTGAATGTCATCCGGCTTATTTACCACTGCATTATGTTTTACTGTTCCCATATGGTGAGCTCGGTTGGTAACCAAATCTAACTCAGTAGGACATCACCAATAATCGTCAATCAGTTGATCGGATTACTCAAATGCAATGGTATAGTTACCGACTCTTTGAAAGATCAACGAAGTATTCGACAATCTTAAGAGCACATAAACTATTCAAAGAATTTTAGGTCGACGTTTGGGCTGCAACGGAACAAAATCGATTAAGATATTATAGGCCTAATCAAGGAAAACTATGCGCTGAACTTTACAGAGGCCTTATAGATATTGAAGAATCTGGATTGCAGCCAAATCAAGTTGGTCAATGCTTTATCTTGCCTTTTTCAATCACTGGTAGTCCTAGACATATGTTTGAAATACATCAAGATTCATTGGCAATCACCCATTACAACAGACATCCTGATCTGTTCATCACAATGATTGCAAATCCTAAGTAGCCAGAAATTACTGACGCTCTTTTCCATAATCAAAGCGTTATTGATAGGCCCGACTTAGTTGCACGTGTTTTTGAGTTAAAGAGAAAGCATCTAATGAAAAAGATTAAAAAATGCGATATATTTGGTCGAACAGTTGCACACGTTTTCACAATTGAATTCCAAAAACGTGGATTACCATATATGTGTACACTAATATTCCTTCAACATTCCGACAAGATACGTACTGTTGAACAAGTGGATAAATTTATTTCTGCAGAATTTCCAGACGCAGATGAAGATCCTTTGCTTTACAATATTGTGAAAAATTCTATGATGCATGGACCGTGTGTTGCCCATAACCTAAATGCAGTATGTATGGAGAATACCAAATGCACAAAACGATATCTCTGAGATTTTCAAGAAACTACAACTAAAGATCAAGATGGGTACCCTATCTATCGACGTCGAGATAATGGTAAAGTGCATATTGTTAATAGCCATCCATTTGATAATAGAGATGTGGTGCCATATAATGCATACCTTTCTAGACTATTCAACTGTCACATAAATGTTGAAGCCTGTATAGGGTTACGGTGTGTAAAATATATTCATAAATACATCTACAAAGGCCATGATCGCATAACTTATTTGCAGGGAACATTAAATGAGATTCAACAATATCTTAACGCAAGGTATATTGGACAACCAGAAGCAGCATAACGAATATTTGGTTATCCAACGCATGAAGAAAATCCAATAGTTGTTCAATTGGCAGTTCATTTACTTGGAATGCATCGTGTTGTTTTCAATCCTTTCGAACCGATAGAACTGATTCTTTCTCGAGAATTGACTAATCAAGAATTCCCTCAACACTTTGTTTAGAATAACAAAATAAGTCAATGGCAACCAAGACAAAAATGATACGCAATTGGTAGGATATACTTTGCAAGTCCAAATTCGGGTGAAAAATTTTATCTGCGATTATTGCTAACTGTTGCCAAAGGACCTCAATCATTTGAGCAACTGCGAACAATAAATGGGTGTCCTCATAAAACATTCAAAACAGCATGCATTGCACGGAGGCTTTTAGAGGATGACAAAGAATGGATACAGTGCCTAGAGGAGGCTGCAATTATTAATACTAGATATCAACTTCGAAGATTGCTCAATGTTATTCTCTTACATTTTTTTCCATTATAATCTGATTTATTATGGAATCAATTCTCGATCAATATCTGTGATGATCTTGTATATAAATTATGTACAATGTTCGGAATCTTAAATCCAACTGAGACTCAAATCACAGACTTTGGTTTTTTTTTTTAAATGAAGTGCTTCAAGAGTCAGGAAAGAGTTTATCAGATTTTTCACCTATACCACAAGTAATTGAAAATTGGAACAACATGACTGGCAACAGATTGATATGGGAGCATAGACAACTTCAATAAAATGGCCAAGAAGCAGATGCAGAACAAGATGTAGATCGCCTTAATGCTAAACAATCTTTAGCTTATACTACAGTTAGTACTTCAGTTATTGAAAACAAAGGAACAACTTTCTTCTCAAATGGAGGTGCTGGCACTGGCAAGACATTTTTATACAATACAATTGCAGCTAAATTTCGTAGCCTTGGACATATTGTTATAACTGTTGCCTCATCTGGAATTGCATCTTTTTTATTGGTCGATGGTAGAACTGCACACTCGATATTTTGTACCCCATTGGATGTATCAAAAATCTCAAATTATGGAATTTCAAAGTAATCTATGCATGCAGAATTATTTAGAGAGACAAAGATAATTATCTGGGATGAAGTGCCAATGCAACATAAATATTGCGTCGAAGCAATAGATCGCACTCTTCAAGACATTTGTGTTAATCGAAAATCATTTGGTGGCATAACTATTGTACTTGGTGGGGATTTCAGCCAAATTGTACTAGTTATATCAAAGGGAGTTCGACAACAAATTGTTGCTGCATCACTAAGACGCTCTTTACTATGGAAGAATATACATGTGTTGACTTTGACTCTTAATATGAGATTGAGTAATATTCAATAAAGAAATGTTGAGTTTGCAAAATTCTTAATTAAAGTAATTCCTTTCTCAACTATTACTTGGTTAAGTGAGCAGGACCATTGACCCGGCTTGGACATGAATGTCGAGCTTAGGTGGCCGTCCGTGGTGGTCTCACTTGATAAGTTTAGGAGAATTCCTTGACTAATCACAAAATTAACAAGCAACTTAGTGCTAATGCATCCCTAATCTAAAGCCAAACAAACCTAACCTAGATTTATCTTATTCTTGGAAAGATTAACTTTTTTAGCTATTAGGTTTTTAGGGATTTGGGAAAGAATGGGCTTGTTAAGCCCATAAGAGAAGATGTGGGTTGTAAAACCCTTGGTTGGTATTAGGCCTTTGAGGCCCACCAAGATGAGAGAAGTTAAAATATATCCAACTTCATCGAAAAATGGGCTTTTCAAGCCCAAGATTGATGATGGGTTGTAAACCCAAACTTGAAACATAAGGCCCATAATGCCTATTATTGACCTTAAGTTCAAGGAATGAGAAAAGCAGGGCGTGACCTACCAAGGTTTATTTTAAAGCTTATGGGGTGTTTTAAGAATTTAGGGGCAAAAGTGTTATTTCAAACCAAAGGTTTTTATTACTTTTCAACAAAACCCTAGCTTTTGCCCACTAAGCACAAACATCACTTTTTGATAATAAAGTAGATGTAAGATGGCATCTTAGCAAATAAAACAACTTTATGCAATAAATCATATATTATCATGATTCAAAAAGTAAAACTGTTATTTACACAACTTTATATAGAAACCTATATGTTATTATGGGTCAAAAAGGTGTATTCTTATACAAATTACTTTGTTTTTATATCCCATTTATTTTTTATGGATCAAAAAGTAGCTTTTCATGAAAACACTTTTATTTTTATATCCCACTTATTTTTATGGATCAAAAAGTGTACTTGTGTGCAAAAGTGAAGAACATCAAATATCCACACATTTTCGTGGAGAATTCATGGTATTTTAATCTCATGTTCTTACTAACATATTTTATAAACATGCTTTTCTTATGAAAATTAGGTTTTAGTGGTGTATATGACATTTCCAGACAAATACAATGCTACTTTATAACCTAAAACATGATGATGGTATTTTACATACACCATGAAATGATACAAGCCATTTTTAGCATAAATCACTATATGAAAAACATGATATATTCACTTCATCTTGCATTTAAGCAAGGTGATATGCATACATTGATGATATCTACATGCTTTTAGTTATATGTAGATAATATATGTAGTAGATTCCATGAAAACTACATGAATGCAAGGATGGAGATTACATCATGATTTATGGATCTATGCATTAACATAAAATAACCCCTCAACCAACATCAAAACATGTATGGAGAGCAAAATTCATTTATTGTATGAATCAAAATATTACAGGACTTAACAAAAGAAAAAGTCTAGGTTTGTAGTTATACCTAGCTTTAGCCCACACTCCAAAAATAGTAAGAGATCTTACTTTGAGGCTTCAATCCCTTTGAGGTTTCCTTCTTTAAGCCCTTTTAGGTGAGTTTTTAATGTAAAAATGGAGTGAAGATTACTTTCTCTCACTAGAAAATAAGCTAGCAATAGACTTGGAAGTGTCTGGAGGTTTTTGGGAGTATACCCCATCAGAAATTTCTTGATGAAAGATCAGAAAGCTGGAAGAATAGCTAAATGGGCTATCCTGCTTGCTCCATATGACATACAATTTGTGTCTCACCAAGCTATCAAAGGGCAAGCAGTTGCAGATTTCTTGGCTGACTTTCCAGTTGAAGAACTTTCTTCTGATTTCATCAAAGGTGAAGAAGGAAATCACGTATAAGAACAACAAGAAGACTTAGAAAATGCTATACCTTGGGAAGCTAAAAGAAGTTGGAGAATATTCGTTTATAGTTCTGAAAGTCTAAATTCTCCCTACGGTTAATGAATTTAACCGTATGTCAATGTGACTATGGTTAAGGATCACACTATCACCTAATTAAAAAATTACTGAGGTGATAAGAGTACAACAAAAATCTCTAACAAGAGTATTGACTTATTCGATTCTTAATATGCGGAATTAAGAACAAGAATCGAATATTTCAATCTC
>MVGT01001528.1:742600-760191 GCA_002174775.1 Macleaya cordata | reverse complement strand
AGGAGGGTGTTGGAGCGTAGATCGTGAATTTGACGATCGTGGAAGGACTTACTTTCTAGCATAATTTGTAGGTGTGCTTAATTTGTTTGATCACACTACTTTATGTATTATATCACAGGGATTATGGGATGCTTTAAGTTTTATTTTGGTTTGGAGAATGGTTTTATATGTTGGAATTGTAACTTTTCAAGTTTGGTTTTGAACTCAAAATCTGATAGTACTGTGATGTTTGAATTGTTTCTCTTAATTCTGAGATCGGAATGATGTTCTGTCAGTTGGATTATTTTCGTAATAAACTCATTTATTTCCTTCTAAAATTCATAATTTTTGGATTACTTATGGTCTAGTTTTGATAAGGTTAAACATCATATTTCGTTGCTGGATTTCTGCTGTCAATGCAGATAGACCCAGTTACGGTAGATTTTATAGTATGTTATGATTTCCAAATTGAAAAACTTCCTTCTGTGATATTTTAGATCTTTTGTCTATTTTCGTTTAGTTTTGGAATGGCTTAAAAATAATTTAAGATGAATTATTTATGTACAAAATAACATACCTGATGCAGATTCTGGACAGATTACTATATGTCTAAAACACCTATTAGTTTGCATAAACCTTTTGATTTACTTTATTCAAACTTAGTTAACGATGAATTAACATTTAACTACTCTTTTGAGTTAATTTTGTTGACCTATTATGGTTGAATTTTATGGAATAGAGAAAAAGAATTACCAAATTTTGTTCTTACAATGCCTATAATTACCTATCCTTCTAATACTCTTCTTTTCAAGTTTAATGATTTGAGTTGAATTATAAGATTTAAAAAGTGGGGTGTTACAGAATTGATGAGTTATGAACCCATTTAAATGTGAATAAAAATTAAATAATTTATTTTATTTAATTTAAAGAGTTGTGACCATTAGACATTTAGATTATTTAAATGTTTCAAGGGTTGTGACCATTGGATGTTTAAATTAATTTAAATTAAAAGTTGTGACTGTTGAGAATTTTCTAAATTCATATGAAGGGTTGTGACTATTAGGGAATTAGTGTCTCTACCAATAGTCACTATGTCTCCCTTAAGGGTCACAATTAAATCTATAAATATACCCTACTTGGATTCTCATTTTGGACCATCGAAAAATCTATTCATGCATTGGCATATTGCTGCATTTATAAAATCATCATCTTAAGTGAAGTGTTCTAGAGAGTGATTCTGTTATTACTACAGAGAGAATTCAACACAAATTTGTGGTTCGCTGTTTCTCGAAGTTTGAAGTGCTGCTACTGCGAGAAAGGTAGGTCGTTGTATCCTGGGAGACAGGCGCTACAAACCGTGAGCACCCGTGCGAGGCGAATCTGTCTTAAGGCTAAAGGATCCAATCCTTGCCTCGACCATGTATTTTACTGTGTTTATCTTCTTCTTCTTCTTCTTCTCTTTTTTTTCTCTCTTATTCGGTTTTGAATCTGTGACCAGATTAGAAGTAACATAATGATCCAATTTCCACAT
Source organism: Macleaya cordata (assembly GCA_002174775.1). Classification (NCBI taxonomy): domain Eukaryota; kingdom Viridiplantae; phylum Streptophyta; class Magnoliopsida; order Ranunculales; family Papaveraceae; genus Macleaya; species Macleaya cordata. Next base: position 758,681 of record MVGT01001528.1, on the reverse strand, counting down.
TCAGAAATTAGGGATTTCTTTGCGTCTCTCTACATTGGGGGTTTCAGAAATTGGGTGTTTCTAGGGCTATTTGCGTAAGAAGCACGACCACCACCACCATGCTCATCCTTGTTTGGTTTGAAACCCTTAACCTCGCTCTGGGCTCTCCTATCTCTCTGTTTCTTTTAGATTTGCTTCAAAAATTAGGGGTTTAGTTTAATTTTGTGTACTGTTTTTGTTTCAATATCACTAAATGTTTCTAGGAAAAAAAATTGCAGTTAATGTAGATTTACCTCTGTGATATATGTATATGTCCTTTGAATATCTTTGTAGATCCACTAATGTATATGAAGTTCTTTGATTAATATTTGGTAACAATGGCTATGTGATCTATGTTAATTTCTTTTCCTTTTGGAATTTTATTTGAATTATATGTTGAAGTTGGCTTACTCGATGCAAGAAATTGCTGCAAGTGTTGCTTGAAGTATACAATATCATTAACTTTATATGCATCAAATGCTATTTAATTAGTTACTCTGTTTTGTTTCATTCTACTGACATAAACAACGGAGAATAAAAAGAATGGTGATGAGTATTCATTAGGTTCTTACACTATTAGGCAGCACATACATCCTGTACAAGTATCTAGAATACCAAATGTGTCATCTTTGTGACCAATACATGTTCTGTATATGCACTTGTTTGTTTTTTAGCTAGATTTATTTTCAACACATTTGATGATCATGTGGCTTGGCAAAGTGGGAATGTGATGTAAACATGGGTGTATGATGTGGGGTCCACAAGATCCTTTCCCATACACAAATATATCTTGGTGGATTCTTTAAGATATGGACATCAGCTAGTAGTTATCTCTAGTTATCTCTATTTCCTAGTTTAGTTTAGATTCTCTTTATTTTTAGTAGTTATAATTATCTTTGATTTATTTCTATCTAGAGCAGGATTCCTTTTTATTCTTTTCTTGATTGTTAAGGCTTAATAACTTATAAATAAGCTATCAGCCTCCTCTTGTAAAAGGAGTTCAGTTATAAAATTATTGAAGTTATTTAAATTCTTGAGTGTGAGACGCTTCCGCAAAAGTTTACACCAGAATGGGTATCGAGACTTGTTTTTAAACTTTTTTTGGAGTGTTTCTAAACTAAAAATGACCTTCTGCTCAAAACATATCATATTATAATTGAAGCTCATGTGAATTATGAGATAAATTTATATTATAACTAGTTTCAAACTCTTGTTAACAGGTTGCCTTCAATCATGAATATGCATGTTACTTTTTAATAGTCTATACTTGTCATCATACATAACTGGAACAAGTTTCAAGATCAAGACTATTTCTTTTAAGGTACACAATTAAGATTTGTAAAGATGAATTTTGGACCCAAAGTCACTATTGTTAAAAGAACAATAAAAAATACAAAAAGTTCAAGTTTGTTTTATAAAATATCCCTTAGACATCATGGAAATTTTAGATATATTCGGCCATACAAGGGAAAAACTAGTTAATCAAGAATTGCACTAAATAAGAAACATAAATTAATTACGAATGGTAATTAGTTCTCTATTGGATACCATATATGGTTTATATCATATATTTTTATCTAATCTTGTGTTGGAGGTTAAGGTAATATTTCTTTTCTGTTCTTATTATTTTTCTTTTTTTTCCCATCATTTTGATAAAATGTGTTGAAGTGATTAACTTACCTTTTTTATTAAGTTGGTTAGCCTATGTATATCTTCTTCATAGAGGATTCAAATTTTTTAATAATGAGCAAGGGGGTACTCATCTATTAGCAAATATAGCATCCAAAACAAATGATCCTTAAATGCATCCAATGGTAGCTGGAGCAATTGCAAATTTGTGGGAAACCTTACGCTGATTGCACAATTCCCGTATATATATATATGATTTCCTTGCTATTGGTACCAATTTTTTTGTATATCTTGTTTAACTTATATATCATGAATACTAGCTCTGTCCTCTAATTAAAAAAATTTACACTATCTGGACTAGTCTCAAGCTATATCCACCATGTCCATCAAATAGTAATTCTCTTTAGTTTTAATTTAGTACATGGGTTCATTGTAGTTCTTGACGGGTTTTTGTAGCAGACCAGCAATGGGGCTTAAATTATTTGCAGTTCAATACTAGTAAAAGGTATACACCCTTCCCTAAAATATTTTTCATTTTACCATTACAAAGAAGTTTATTGTACAACCACTTATAAAAGTAGGCAATGAACTGTATGTCCTCTGCCATCTTTTGCTTCCTTAATTTTGAGAAGTCTATAATAAGGACTAGCAAGAGTACATCATCACATTGGTTAGGTTTCTTGTAAGTTGATTAGAAAATTGGTCCTTCACAAAGAAGTTACATATAATGTTGATTCCTACTAATTGCTAATACCCTAGCTAGATATTTCCCACTAATGACATTACTGCATAGAGCTGTGAGATGTCATACATCTATTTATTTTTCTTTTTTCTCTGGGAAATTTCAAATTACTGTGCCATTAACTTGAAAATTTTGAATTGAGTTGTGTATGAGATGAATCATGTTCGTCTTGTTCAGATCACTATGTTAAAGTACTTCTCTAGTAACCTTCTATGATTTATCTGAAGCACGTAGGCCATTTCTCAAATTAGCAACTACTCTTGTTCATTAATAATTTGCACAAATAAGGCGATCAAGAGCATTACACTTCACAAATTAAATATGTGTGTTGTGGTTGTTATGATAGCAGCGGAAAATATGATAGCTGAAGCAAATTAGTTATATTCCTTTATTTTATACTAGAATTTTCTTTAGTGGACTATAACTTTCACTCTCCATGATCGTTTGTATTTATTGGTTAATTAATTATTCATTGAGCATTTTATTTCTAACTTCATATTTCTACCATGTTTGTGATGGTTTCAGGTTACAAGATAGTTGAAAGTAATGGTACAACTACTTTAATGAGGTGTAGATTACTCAGTTCTCTATTCCTTGCAAGTTTTAACAACGCACAACTTTATGGTATATCCTATTTTGAAGATGGAATACGTTTGCATGCAATTGGGTTGTATATTTTTCCTCAATTTCTTAATTTAGTAGTTGTTCGTTCATGGTTTGGCAAATTTCAGATTGTATAATTTTTTCATTTTGTCAGTGCATGCCCCCCCTCCCCCCACCCACTTTAGGTGTATTCTTTTTCCTTATTAATAAAATTTTCCCCTTCTCTATCTATGGAGGTTCTAAAAAAAATACAAGCTTTAAGAAATTAGAGGTTAAATATTTTATTGTTGTACGGGTACAAAAAAAAAGGCAGGTTAAAAGAATAATTAAAATAGAATTATGGCTTAAAGATAATTGTTGTGAAATTCCCGTTTAAAACCAAGGAATTTGTTGTGGGTAATTCTCAAGATTTTTTACGAAAAATAGCCGTCATAATGTTTTGACATACAGAAGCTGTCGTTTTCTAAAATGGCTTATTGACGGACTGCATCTGTCATTTAGTTTTTTGACTGCACTTTTTTGACAGACCATGCAATGGGTGGAATCCGTCGAAAAATGCGCTTTTTGACGGTTTTCAGCTGTCGAAAATGCACGTTTCTGGCGTAGTGTTAATAATATATGTTTATTTTATTTTAGATGTTGCACCCTTCATTAAAGTGGGGTGCACCTAACTAGAAACTAAAATAAGGGTTTTAAGTTACGGGTGTTACATGTATCTTTAACAATTAATAAAAGAGAGACTTTATTTATTTATCACCACTCTAATTCTTTACACCATGTTTATTATTATTCGACCATAATCGCCTATAAAGCCACAAGGAGATGATCAAAGGAAATTTTTTTTGATCTCTACCATATAAATTATTCTCACTAAGAAACATATCATTCTAAAATTCTTAATCTAGTAAGAAAAAGATTTAAGTATTAAGCTTTTTAAATAGGGGACATTTTTTAATTAGCCACTCCGACGCACTTGTTTTCGCGCTTATTTTTTGAATTCATCTTTATTTATCAGTGATAATCCGTATCTTTGGCACGATCTGTAATTCATTGTCCGTTTTTATTGTCTAAATCGTGCATGCAGTACATGTCGCTATACTTTTGGCATGCCTACCATGTGCCGTTTGTACCCCGTTCATACGTAATACGAACACAAAATACATTTTTTTTTAAATTTTAGTATTAGTAACGGGTCTCATTTGAAGATCTTTGTGAATCTTCAAATATATAAGTTTTGTTAAAAATTGCTTTGTAAATAAAAAGTTATGACATTTTTATTTTAAAAAATTAGAAGTTAGATAAATTTTCCTCTCCTCTACATGTTCATAATCTTTATTACTCTACTTTTACATAACATTTTTTATCTAAAAACTTATACTAATCACATACCCTTTTGATATTCTTTATTTACCAAGTACGCCATTGATTATGATGTTTTATGTGGCTGTCTTAATCAATAAGGACGACCTAGATTTGTTAGAGGATAAATTTGTAGCACCCCAAATTCTGGATCACGGGCCATCTTCTTTAATAATCCAGAACTCACGGTGTTAAGTCGAAAAATAAACTAGTTTAGTCATCACAATAAATATATATAAAACAAGCGCACTTAATTCATATAATTATTAGCAATAAACACACCCGATGACAATTATCACATGGTGAAATAGTTCATCACCAATATTTCAATAATCCAGAACTCACGGTGTTAAGTCGAAAAATAAACTAGTTTAGTCATCACAATAAATATATATAAAACAAGCGCACTTAATTCATATAATTATTAGCAATAAACACACCCGATGACAATTATCACATGGTGAAATAGTTCATCACCAATATTTCAATAATCCAGAACTCACGGTGTTAAGTCGAAAAATAAACTAGTTTAGTCATCACAATAAATATATATAAAACAAGCGCACTTAATTCATATAATTATTAGCAATAAACACACCCGATGACAATTATCACATGGTGAAATAGTTCATCACCAATATTTCAATAATCCAGAACTCACGGTGTTAAGTCGAAAAATAAACTAGTTTAGTCATCACAATAAATATATATAAAACAAGCGCACTTAATTCATATAATTATTAGTAATAAACACACCCGATGACAATTATCACATGGTGAAATAGTTCATCACCAATATTTTAAGCTAGTAGGACAAAATAAAACATAGAAAATATAAGTTCCACAGTTTCAAACATCTAAACATAACATGAGACACGAAGCTTTAAATCATCACTCCTTTTAATCATCCTATTTCTGTATATTCTGCACATCTCCATCATTTAAGTAATCTGCAGGATTATCAACAACAGTGAAAAACTCAATAGATTCATCTCCCCACCTCTAATGGGCTAAACACTAAGCGATAAAACACCAAATAAGTAGTTAATAAAAATTCTTAAGTAAAGAAATGCTTCGAATAACCACGAAGCGTATAATCATTAAAAATATAATCTTATGCAAATTTTTCAATTTTGATCCTTGGTCTTTCGGAAACCCCATCACCCATTCCGATTTTGATCCTTGGTTCGGGAACCACAACCATCGATGGTGGAGTATTAAACTCCAAGGGAAAATCACTGTCCCAGTCAATAAGGGTGTTTCTTCGAGCGTTCGCTCTTATGGAATTCAGATCCCATATTAATGCATCATAAATATGTTAACCAAAATCTTTTGTATTCTTTGGATCTTATTTCAAAATCGAGTTCAAAACCAACAATACTCGAGTAACTATAATACATCCTGTCACCAAGAAGTTGGGTTAATGCAATAACGTGATAATTCATTTAAACCTTGAAATAAACCACCACGATGAGAATATGAAAATTTGATGCCAAATCTATCCTTGAAATTCTAAAATTCATCATTTAAACTTCAAAACAGTCTTGTGAGCAACAAGCATAAATAGAATTCGAAATCTAACTTAAATTCAAAAGAAACCGTTAAGCATAAAAAGGTTCATTAAATTTACAAGATTACACCTTTGTATTAGTGAATATTGGCCACAAAAAGTTTACCCTTAACATACACAAACAGATTGAGGAATTAAATAACAAGAGGAGAACCAAAAGATGATTTTAGGCATATTACATAAGAACAAGAGTTGTACATAAGTCCAGTTTCAAAGGTCTAATAAATTGAATAACAAACTTTAAAAGTGCTCAAATTTATATTAAAGGTAGATATATGTGTCCTGAAAGTATAGGATCTAAAATCACTCATTTCAGAATTATACAAAGGAAATTATACCCATTTTCGTACTAGCTGTGCAGTAAAACCGAGAATTCAGATTTCAGAAATGTGCAGTTTAACGAAAATAGTCGTTGTGGATTATTTACAAATTGGATTTTGGTGATTCTAAAAGCATTAGAAAGATAAAAGATAAATGTATAATTCTTATTCATGGCATTAAACCAAAAAGTAAATCAATCTAGAAGAAAAATACCAATCTTTAGGACTTTCTCAGCAAAATTGATTTTGTCAAAACTCAAAGGTAAATTTCAGAATTAAAAACATATAGTAAATGAGCTCCAAAAATTATAATTTTTTTTTCAGGAGATACATATATATGTTAAAAACATATTAGAGTTGGAATCACTCAATTTGGGTCTATAAAGAAGTTATGGTCGATATAGTAGTAACTATGCAGTAAAAACAGGAATTTACAATTTCATATCGAAAATACAAAAAAATCAGTTCATTGTTGTTAGTAAAACTAACCTAAAAACAGATCGATTATTTGTATAAAATAAGTCCAATAATTATTCCATTAGTTGTGGATAAACTAACTCAAAAATTAGTCCAAAATTTAAGCTTTCATAGATACCTAAATTAAGAACCATTATATGCTTAAAATCTTAAAATCATGATTAATACATATGATATACAATTTATAACATATGATGCAATCCAATAATAAAAACTTATCATGCATACATATCTTAAGAGATGAATATTTTCATAAAATTTCAAACATAGTAATCGATAAAACATCCCATTAGAAATGGTTCAATGAGACCTAACTTTGATAGCTAGAAATTATCCAAGAGGGTGGTGATCTTCTCAAATTCTTCTTCTCTTAATTTTCCTTCCTCTCTTCCTATTTCTCTCTTCTCAATTCTCTCTTAACTTACATCATATTTGTCTTCACAAACTACCTCTTTATATAGGTGAAAATGGAATCTAAGTTGGTGGATGAAAATAAAAATTAATGGTGGTGGATTAGCCATTATAATGGTGGACTAGCTATCACTTAGTGGTGGTAGACTAGCCATTATAATAGTGGTAAATCTATTATTATTTATTTATTTATTTATTCAATTTATTTTATTTTATTATATATATGTAGATAATTATTTGGTGACTTTAACTTAATTTCTAAAAATAAAAGAAAACATATGCATTTGTAGATATGTATTTAATAAGTATATTCTAATATATAGATATACATGTAGATAAGTTCATCACATATTTATACATACTTATATGCATACACACACACACATATATATATATATGTATATATATATACATATATATATATATATATGTTGATATATACCTTAATTCTATAAGTGGTTAGTGAATAGTAAAATTACCTCTTAGCACACATGCAACAAAATAATACCTATGGGTCATTGGGTCAACAAAAATTTAAGGGTTAAAATTTTTCGGGGTGTTACAAAATTGATCGTTCTTTATCTGATTTATAGAGATTATTTAGGAAAGATGTTAATAATTACTGCGCCTTTCTTCTTTGATTTGTTTGGTTGATTATTTCTCAAATCTAGTTATGGTGTGTTAAAACTTAATTTATAGAGATTATTTAATAAGAATATTGATAAATACCAGATTTAAAGGGTTAATTAGATTTGTAAGCAAAATAAATAGACATTTAAAAAAAAGTGACTTTCTTACATAAGTAGAAGGTAAAAATGTTTAGAAAAAAAATATGAATGTGATTTTGAGAGATTTGGGGGTTTTGGCTATTATGATATGTTTGTAGATTTTTGGACCTAAAAATCTAAGTTTTGGACGTTTTGGCTATTCTCTGTTAATTACCTTAAAAAAAATTTAATTTCTTTTGAGTGCCCTACCTTAAAAAAATTCTTGGAGTTGTACCTCTAAATATAATTAAATTTTGGATGCCCTAAAAAATTAGGGGCTCAAGGTGATTGTCTTGACCCTAGATCAACTCGTGACTGTTAGGGAAGACACTATGACGATTCGTAGAGGTACAAAGTTATGAAATTGTCACCTTTTGAAGTAGATATTATAATTTATAAAAAATAAAGTCTCAATTTAAATAATGCCACATCACCGCCCTAACTTCAAGAATTATAAATTATAGGGTTATTAATGTGATGATGTAGAAAAAAGTATGAAGATGAATGAAATAAAAATTCTAATTAAATAAAAGTGAATGTAAGATGTCATCTGTCACACCATGTAGATAAGAATTGTAAAAGTAAAATAATATTCATATGATAGATTTCAAAAATTATATAATCGCACCATTCAAGTGTATCTTTGTCACACACTGATTTTTAGAACTTTAAATCTAACCCGATTCACTAAGTCCAAAAAACAAGGCGTGAAAATTGTAATAGAAGTGTAAGTTAAAACTTTAAATAAAACTCATTTACTTTATTTTTGAAACACAATGAATTTAAAAATATTTAGTTAATAGTTTACTTTAATCAACATTGGTTATCTTAAAGTTAGGTCAAAGTGAACTAAGTCAAAGCCAATGTTAACTTAGGTCTTGGTTAAGTAAAAATCAAGACAAGTCAAGTCAACCAACTGTTAATGTCAACCAACTTGATCAAACTAAGTCAAAATATAATTTATGGTATACAGATTTTTTAGAGTTAGTTGCATATCATATACAGAAACAATTATAATTTTTAAACTGTAAGTCAGAATATCACAAATAATATTTTTTTCAAAACTAGATTGAAAAGACTACAACTTCAATAGAAATAGCCCAAGACCAATTCTGATCATAAGATACTCAGAAATGAGTCCGAAGTATACTGATGGACATATACGGATTCAAAAAAATAATTACAAGCTTTTCAACAATATCGGTAAAATTAGCAACTTTGAACATAAATTACCATCTAACTAAAAATTTAAATATTTATTATAATACCATTTTCAAAATAAAAATTGAAAGCTTTAATTTTGTCAAAAATAGACTTAGCTCAGTTTTGACCAGATCATTTTCGAAAACAACATTTAGAAAAAACAAACAGTACTAATTATGGGATTTTTACAATTTCGTATAAAATATAATAATTTCAGTTATTCAACATAAAAAATAAATGCAAATTAATACATCAATTATATAATGTAAAACTTAACATCAAAGCTCATAAGAATATTAAATAGTAAGAATTCTTACAAAATAACATTTATTTCAGGTGATAGAATGGTAATTTAATCCATCGACTACATTATACTAGCTTGAATAACTGATGCTATTTTTAGAATTTTTACCTCTTAGAATCCTTCACCCTCAATGTAACCTGTGGGGATAAAGATGAGTAAACTCAATAGACAAATATCAACAAAAAAATAATAGATTTGAAAACATATTTATCAAATGCACAAGAATACTTAACTGGTGAAGTAGTAAATAAAATTACCATTAAATGATTTATTTTCCAACCATTTAATATTTTATTTTGCATTAAATTTGGTAAATTTTTTTTTTTTTTGATATCGAAGGTGTTTGGGTCACCAAATAGTGTATTTGACTATTCTTTGGGGTGTGAGCAGACCCCTCTTATGTTCATATAATTAGGTCAGAATTTAATAAAGTGGCTATCAGGAGGATCAAACCTAAGACACCAATGTTCAAATCCAATGGCGATGATTAAATTGAGTAATTATCGCCTCCTCAGTCGGAAACAATAGTACACTGTCTTCTCAGTCAGATAGAATGGTCTTCTGAAGGTATTATTTGGGGGATGTCCTTTTTATTCGAAGTTGATTATTGTATACAATCATTTCAGCTAGAAGTATTAATAATCTAGATCTATTTTCATCAGTTAAAAATTAGTAGTGACCACATTTAACAAAATATATATTTAATTTGTAAATCAAATAAAATAATTCATCTTTGTGCATTTTTTATAACAAAACATAAAATAAGTTTTCATTATAATAGGGTAAGAATTTCACATATCCACCTATCTGATTCACTATTTTCGAATCCAGCAATGTAAACCTTTAAATTTAATGACCTTGATGATAAAATATGATGTAAAGTACTATGGAACTAAATAGATATGATATAGGAGAGAAGTATAATATTGAAAAAATGTGTTACAGAGATGAATACATTAAAAAGAGGGAGAAAGATCGTGAGGGGTAAGTGGGAATAATAATATATATATGGATATATTAAGAGATATCATAATTAAAGTATATTATGTGTACATCTACATTAGTCTGATAAAAAAAGTATACATTCACATTAGTGATTTTATATATATATATATATCCATGCAACCTACCACATATGCAAAGTTATGTGAATTTTTTTTGTTTCTTTAATCAATATATTGAAGTAGATATACTTAAAATTTAAGCACCCACTTGACTATTAGGGTCAATTGTGGATTCAACAATTAAATTTTCTAGAGCGTTACAATCTTCATTCTACCTTAATTATGTATACATGACAAATTTAACAATTAATAATACACTACATGTGATGCATATATAGATTATTATTTATAAACAACAGTTCATTATTAAATCTAAATAGATTAATATGAAATTTTAATTATCAAGGGTATTACATATTTAATAAATGAAAACAAAATTAGCATAAAGATTAAATTTTTGATTTCGACTTACGTCAATAAATGTGAAGTAATTTTAATAAAACATGTACAAAATGCATGTATGACAAAACATGCTATACTAAATACAAAAACGTATATATCTGTAAAGATCAAGAAGAAAAATTATGTGTTTTGCATGAGACAATAAGACTAGTTAATTATACAAATCGATCACAATGATCTATAATTAGAATTTTTTGAGTGTCAAATGATTAAGTTATCTTTTATCATAAAAATAATGAAATTAATATTATTTCAGTTTAATAGGATTATAGTGTTTTCATGTATTAAATAATAAAATTTATGCTGAAACAAAAGTCACATAATATTCACACACAAACATAAGAGTGTCTTTTTGAATCGACTATGTGACAAAATATGTGTCTAATTTATAAGTAGGTGAGGTCTACCTTTAGATGTCAGAAAAAGCCGCCCAAATCACTTTTGGAGAGCAAATCGTAGTTTGTCTTACCATGCCACATCTGCGTCTAGCATATGGTCAGTCTAAAATGTATTTTTATAAACATAGTTAATAACATATATAATAACATAAGACGTGCAAAAACTAATAAATTTTCATGTAAAATCTTACCTAAACACATAAAATTTTTGATAAAAAAAAAATCAAGAATATATATGTCTTATAGATGTCACTCCTTTAAGCCACTTTTCAAGAAACCCTTCATCTCTAAATAAATGTATATGTATGTTTTATTACTTAAACCTTTTACAACATATTGATTTTATTCCTTTTGGTAATGGTACAATTTTTTCACATCGTTCTTTTTAAGCTGTTATTTCTTCTTTTATAAAATTCTCCCATCTTGTAATCCCATCTTTTCTACATCGTTCTTTTTAAGCCTAGCCCACATAAAATATGTTTTACAAAATATGGGTTCTATTAGTCTAAGTTATTCAATTCATAAAGAATCCTACTCCAATTGTAAATTTGAGTTGTATTAAAATTTTAATTATCTTCTTTGATAAGTGAAAATGATATAAGATAGATTAGGAAACTAGTTTAACAAAAAGAATGGTTAAAATAGCACTAAACTGTAATTGTATTTTTTATTTTAAAATTTGATTGAAAAATCACACAGCTGAATCTAGAATGGTAAAAAATCTAAAGATGTCAAGTTTTAGGTCAAACTAAAGTTAAATAGTAGGTGAACCGGATTAAATAAAAATTCTGATTTGTTTTGAAAGTTATACGCAAATAGGCTAAGATCAGTGAGTCAACTCGCTAAGTTGAATATAATCATGAACTGAGTCAATTTAACGAATCCACTTTCTTCCAAAATTCTAAAAAGCTAGTCTTTATCAATAAGAGCAGATTTTATCTTTGAATAAAGTACTCAGTACCACAATAAAATTAAATCAAGTAGATTGAATCAGATATACAGATCGCATAATTTTCCATCAATCAAAAGAAACATATAAATGATCATCATGCGATACTTAAAGAAGAACATAAAAAACACAAAATTCTAAAGAGATTATCAAGTCAATTTTTTCAATTCCATATCATTATTATACTTTTATTTAATATTTCACTACATAATAGCATATCTTCAAACTAAGTTTTTGATTAAGTTCCACCAAACATCATGATACACCATCTTTGATTTAAAGCTTAACAAAATTATTTTATAATTAGAATAAAGATAAGTTCGATTAAATTTTTTTTTTCTTACTCTTCATTCATGATATTAATTCATTTAGTAGAAGTAACACTTTCTATGGCTTGTGACATTGTAAACATTTTCTTATTTAACCTCATGTCAAATTTAAGTTCATGTAGATAAAAAACACTGTCATTCGATTTCAATAGCTATTATATTATGATTAGGATGATAAAATCTTGTACCTTTTCAAATTTTACTAAGTAGTTAGTAAACTGACCACTTTTCATTCTAAAATTTATTCACCTTCCATATTTATCATAATTTTTAGTCCCTTCTAGACATCCTTAAACAAGAAAATTTCTTGAATTTGAATTCTTTTCAGTCCACAACTCAAATGAGTTTGAACTTCCATTATTACAAGAATTCAATTCAAGAATACAAGGTTTAATTAATTGTTTTGCACTCTAGTTTCTCTTCTTGATTAGTTTTTAAAATTCTATGTGATCATGCTTTTGCGTAGTTATGTAGTTAGGATGCTAAAACCTTGTGCCCTTTCAGATTTCACTAAGTAGTCAGTGAACTGAACACTCTTCATTCTAAAATTCAGTCACCTTTCATGTGAACCATATTGTTTAGTCCCTTCTAGACATCCTTAGATAAAAAGATGTCTTGAATTCAAATTCCTTTAAGTCCATAGCTTAAAGGAGTTTGAACTTCCGTTACAAGAATTCAATTCAAGAATACAAGGTTGTTGGGTTTATGCCCTAAAACAATTAAAACGACATTTTATGTGTTAATAAATAGTTTATTAATTTCGCATGCATGATAATAATAATGAGTTTACGTAGATGAACTAGTTGCATGCAATTGTTTCATGTGGGAGATATAGTTCATTAATACATTGTTCGTAGTTTATTAGATCCCGGATTTGTTGACAATAAACTATAATACATTGGTTAATCGTGTGATATATCCCCGTCACCGGAGTGTTGACTCCTAAGTCCAATGCATTGATGTAACAAGTTTACATCGAACTGGTCAGCATAGAATTCTGTTATTTCATGTCACTGAATAACTAAAATTCCATAGAGACCATTATTGCATTAAACCTCAATTCTGAGAATTAAAATATACCTTGCGTGTATATTATGTTCATTTTGTTTTGTCAATCAGTGAGGTCAGAAACGTAAACGGATCTAATATTCTGGACAAGATGGATGGACATAATGACAGAGTGAGAATATATTCGTTCAATATGAAATCTACATTCAGTTTGATATTCCCTTGTTCATCTATGGGAATTATTATTCTAGACTGGCCAGTGATCTCTTTGAGATTATTAGAATAATAATTAGTCTGCACAGAATGAGGCACAAAGATCAAGAAATAATAATCCTTAAGGATGTGACTGGTAGTAAAATACTAACCTAGGGATTATTATGAATATCGGTTTACGGTGGAGGGTTTGAATGCAGGTACAATGGAGGAAGGGTTTATTTATAAATACTACAACTATTAGAGTATTCAGTCACAAAAGTATGGTGGACTAATTTGTGATTATTTTATTTAGTATTTAATTATGTGAGACATAAGGACTAAATATTAAATAAAATTTTAGCTGAAAGTTGTGGGACCCCAAGACCTAATTAGACTAGGATTCTAGAAAGAGTAGGAGACCTCCCTATATATACTAATAGGGAGGGGCGGCACACACAGGGATCACCCCTATTGTGTGCCGCCACTTTCTCTCTCCTCTCCTTCTCTTTCTAGTTCTAGTTCTAATTAGTAACTGGTGGAGAAAACCCTAGCCTCCATTCTAGTTCTAGGTTTTGTGATCTTCAGGTTGCAAGAAGAAGAAGAAAGCTTGGTGATCTATAGTAGGAGGATTGGAGCAACTAGTTGAAGCCTTTTAATATTCAAGTTTGTTGGATTAAGTGTTGAAGGTAAGCAACTAAACTATTTTAAAGATCCCTATTAACAGTTGAAAGATCCTACATGAATCAGAGATTAATTTTTAAACCATATTATGTTTTCCACTGCGTAAATATAATCTCTGGTTTGTGGGAAGTAACCCAACAAAGGTTTAATTAATTATTTTCGCTCTAATTTCTCATGTGATCTTATAATTGCTTAATTATATTCTTGATTAATTTTTAAAATTTTTTGAGATCATGTTGTTGTGTAGTTATGTAGTTGATTAATCTTCTTTATGTTTTCTGCAAATTATCATATATTGAATTTTATGATGATGTTAATGTCTCAATTTTATGATGATGATGCTTAATGTCTCAATTTTATAACTACTTTTTCTCAATATGAATCCATGGATTATATTAGTTTGGAAGCCACCAAAGTGACCCAATTAAAAGTTGCTATAGATACCCTATTGTATAATTGGTGCTCGATACATATTATTTTTGTATTGATGAGTTAATGAGATTTGCAACTTGGTTAAGAAATTGAGATATGGTAACAATTATGTCATGCATAATTACTTGCAAAAACTCGTTTTGAAAGATTTTTTCGAGCCAGATACATTAAAATGATGAATTGATTGATTTAACATGCTTTTGCTTGACTTATATTTATGATTATCTATTTTATGCATTAGGGTCTTGTTAGTTTCTTATAATTTTAACTTTATTTTGACTCTATTCATGATTAAGTTGTAAACTCATGTTGCATTATTGAACTATAAAATTTTGTAAGTGTAACCAGTATAACTGTTGTCAAAATCACCCATCGAGAATGATAAAATTGTTTATTTAGATCACGTTAATGTAAATTAGTGTATATACACATGAGTTGAATTAGTGCTATTTTAAACTACACCTTTTAGTTACCAACTGGGGATTACTCCAAAGATGGATTGTCTGTTAAGTTAATTATGGAATGTAGTAATGTAACTGATCTGTATTCGCTACTCATATCAGAATATGAATCGAGTGAATGTTTTCTATGTCACGATTTTTTACTAAAGGCGAAATCATGATGATTCTACTAGTTCATCAATATGTTACACTACACCAGAATTGCGTTTTTGTCACGTTTATAAACGTGACTAAAATTTTTGTCACGCTTATACGCGTTATAAATTTGGCATCATAAATTTGTAACGTATGATTTGTCACATTTATAAACGTCACAAACCAAGAGTTTTGTCACGATTATAATCGTCACAAATATGAATTGTAACGTTTGCTTAACAAATAAAATTATTGACATTTTCTCTGAATTGTAACGTTCAGAACCGTGACAAATTTATTATATATATAGTCGTGACAAAATTGTAACATTTGTTTAAAAAAAATGCCATTTTTTGGATTTTCCTGCACCTGCAATGAACTCCACTTCGATTCATAAATCCAGTCCCAACTACAACCCCTGCAATGAACTCCACTTCTATTCATAAATCGAGTCACAGCTACAACCCATCATCCAAACCAAAATACGAAGCCCCTTTTTCGAAACATAAATAAACAAAACAACGAAAACAAAAACAATTCGTGATCAAAACAATAGCTAATTCATTTCCACAATAAAAATAACAATGACTATCTAAGATGTTTGTGTTCAATTTTTACAAAAAC
>MVGT01001528.1:669562-739339 GCA_002174775.1 Macleaya cordata | reverse complement strand
AGAAAACGTAAACCCTAGATTCTATTTTGCTACTTCTGACCAAAACAAGCCCTAAATCAAAATTTTCTTACCTGCTTGTCGATTTGCAGCTTCTGATCAGTGAGAGAGATAACGAAGAGAAATGGATCTCATCACCTCTTCCACCATGGACCTCCCATTCATCAAAATCTACACTAATAAGCATGTGGAACAAAAACCCTAGGTTATTTACCCAGAAATCAGTTAAAAATTGAGGGGTTTTAGGTTAGAAACTTACCCCAAAGTGTTTGAAAATGAGGGGAGGAAAGGGGCTGAGTTCCCTTTTTTCTTCTTCCTTTTTCTTTCTTCCTTCTTCTCCTTCTTCCTCACGGTTCAGCTGTTGCTGCCGATTTTTTTTCTCTTTTTCTCCTGCAGTTGCTGCTGCCCCCTTCCTTTCTCTTCTCTAACGTCCTCTCTCTCTCTCTCTCCAACTCTCTTTTCCTTTCTCTCCCCAACGATTTCTCTCTAACCATCTCTTTCTCTAACGTCTCCTCCCATCTCTCTTTTCTTTCTCAGTTCTTTTTTGTTATAACCTAGACAAAATTAAAATCACCAGTTGGAGATCTGGCTTTCATTCTAGAGAAATAGAGAGAGAAAGAGGGATATAGTGAGAGAGATAGAGAGAGATGACGGAGATCTACATACCAGAGAGAGACAATGAGTGAGAGTGACGGATCTGGTAAAGAAAGACAGACGACAGTACTGGTAGAGAGAGACAGACGAGTGAGAGTGATGGATCTGTTAGAGAGAGACAAATCTGGAGAACGAAGAGAAAAAGAGAGGGGTGAAAAAAAGGAGAGAAGCGCCAAACGAAGCGGGAGTAAAGAGCGCGGAATGAAAAAAAGTTTTGGATCAGACTAATTTTTGGAGGACAATGAGCATTTTTGTTAGGGATATAAACGTGAAAATGTTATGATTTCTACGGCACACAAGATATACTTAAAGTGTAACTACAAGCACAAGAGTATGAGAGAAGAAGGGATATCTCTATTTACTGTTTTACATCTTCAGTACATAACTCATCGTACTAATAATAACTCTCTGTGGCTTGTACATATTTTTCACTTCTTCCTAACTATTACAAAGGGACCCCATATATATATATAGGGTAGAGAAGATGAGATTTGCATGGGATGGAATATTCGGTAGAGACACATAAGTGTCTAGGTGCCATATAAAGGTGAGCGATCACCGAATGCTGCCACCAACAAGGTGGACAACCAGCAGCTGTAAAAACTTGTTGTCATATAACACTCCCCCTTGGATGTCCACCATTCTAAGATAATTGCCTCGTTAAAAACCTTACCAGGAAAACCCAGAGGGACAAAATCTGAGCTAAGGAAAAGAGTACAAAGACCTAAAAGAGTGTTGGACTCGCATAAGCTGCCTCTTTAAAAACTCTGATAAGGAAAACCCAGAGGAACAAAACCTTGACAAAGGAAAAAGAGTACAGCGCAATAAGGTCCAGTCAGACAAAAGAAGGCACTGGTATACTCCCCCTGATTGAACAGGCACTCAAGTCAGTCCGCTTGATGATACATCCGTCTCATACCAATACCATAGACTAGCTTTCTGAATATTGCCATTGGTAGAGACTTGGTGAAGAGATCAGTATAATTCTCACAGGATTGTATCTGCTGGATATCAATCTCACAGTTCTTCTGGAGATGGTGGGAATAAAATAACTTCAGAGAAATATGCTTGGTTCTATCACCTTTGATGTAGCCTTCCCTAACATGTGATATGCAAGCGGCATTGTCTTCAAAAATGACTGTTGGAACATCAGTAACAGAGGGTAGAATGCAAGAGCTTCTGATGTGTCCAATCAGTGATCGTAGCTATACACATTCCCGGCTGGATTCATGCAATGCAATAATCTCCGAATGATTCAAAGAAGTGGCTAGAAGACTTTGCTTATCGGATCGCCAAGAGAATGCAGTACCTCCACTTGTAAAAACATATCCAGATTGGGAAATATCTTTGTGGGGATCGGAGAGATATCCGGCATCAGTGTATCCCATTATTTGTGAGCCATTTGATGGGTTTCTCGGATAGAATAATTCCATGTCTACAGTTCCGTGGAGATATCAGAGAATCTGCTTGACACTTGTCCAAGGTCTCCTTATCGGGGCAGAACTGAACCTAGCTAACAGATTGACTGCAAATGCAATATCTGGTCTTGTATATTGGGCCAAGTACATCAATGTGCCGATTGCACTCAAATATGGTACCTCAGGACGAAGTAGTGCCTCATCTTCTTCCTTTGGTCGGAATGGGTCTTTCTCAATATCAAGAGATCTCACAACCATAGGAGTACTCAATGGATGTGCTTTGTCCATATTAAAATGCTTCAGGATTTTCTCAGAATACGCCGTTTGATGACTAAAACTCCACTTGAGTAATGCTCGATCTGCAAGCCGAGATAAAATTTCGTTTTTTCGAGATTTTTCATCTCGAATTCCTTCTTTAGATATGCAACAGCATTACGGAGCACTTCAGGAGTCCCGATTAAATTTATATCATCGACATACACAGCGATGATAGCAAATCCAGATTCTGACTTCTTTATAAAAACGCAGGGGCAAATGGGATCGTTTATATATCCTTCCTTTATCAGGTATTCACCAAGGTGATTATACCATATCCACCCGGATTGTTTCAATCCATACAAAGCTCTTTTGAGCTGAAGTGAATACAAATGGCGTGGTCTTCCCTCAGGTAAAAATAACCTTTCCGGGACTCGCATATAAATATCTGTATCTAACTTCCCGTACAGATACGCAGTGACTACATCCATCAGATGCATGTCGAGTCTTTCTGAGACTACCAGACTGATCAGATATTTGAAAGTAATTGCATCCACAACAGGAGAATATGTCTCTTCATAATCAATCCCAGGTTTCTGTGAAAAACCTTGTGCCACGAGTCGCGCCTTATAGCGAACGACCTCGTTTTTCTCATTGCGTTTTCTTGCAAAGACCCATTTATTTCCCACCGGGTTCACATTTGCGGGTGTTAGTACAACCGGTTCAAACACCTCACGCTTTGCAAGGGAAGCCAACTCTGCTTGGATAGCTTCTCTCTATTTTATCCAATCAATTCTATGTCGACATTCCTCTTTAGAGTAAAGCTCAATGTCATCGTTCTCTGTGACGATGTCAGTAGCTACTAAGAAGGAAAAAATATCGTCGACAACTATTTCATTGCTATTCCACATTTCTCCGGTACATGCATAATTTATAGAAATTTCCTCATTTCCCTCTCCTAGGGATCGTATCGGTCCCTCTCTTGAGGATTTACCTTCTTCAAGAGGCATATCATCAGAGAATGTGGATCGTTCAATGATACTCTATCCGGGAGTATTTACAATTATTGATTGGCATTTCCTCTTTCTGGGAATAGAATCTTTCGAACCAAGAGGTCGCCCACTCTTTTGGTGTGCATTAGACGACTCATTTGCTGCAAGTTGTCCTACTGGGGTCACATGCCCTCTCGGGACATCAGCTCTTACAGCATGTCTCTCCGGGACATCAAGTTTAGCTGGAGCATTTGCAGCAGGTATATATGACTTGGTTACTTTAGCTGCGTCATTAAATGCATCAGGCATTTCATTGGCAATTTCCTGAAGATGAAAAATCTTTCGCACATTAATGTCACAGGCATTAGTACGAGGATCAAGATGAGACATAGATGGTGTGATCCAGGAAATCATATGTCATTCTTCTGACGAAGAATCACGCCGTTCTACTGACAACGGATTGTCTCTCCCTAATGATGGGAAGACTGTCTCATCAAAATGACAGTCTGCAAAACGGGCAGTAAAAACATCACCTGTCATTGGCTCAAGATAACGAATAATAGAAGGTGAATCAAAGCCAACATTTATTCCTAGCCGACGCTGAGGACCAAACTTGGTGCGTCGCGTAGGGGCAATAGGAACTTGCACAGCACAACCAAATACACGCAAGTGTGAAATGTTTGGTTGGTGACCCATAACAAGCTGCATAGGAGAATACAAATGATATGCAGTCGGACGAATCCGAACCAATGCAGCTGCATGTAAAATGGCATGTCCCCAGGCTGCAACTGGTAGCTTAGTTCTCATAAGCATAGGCCGAGCAATGAGCTGAAGACGCTTCACAAATGATTCTGCTAGACCATTTTGTGTATGAACGTGAGCAACAGGATGCTCTACGTCGATGCCAACTGCTTGGCAATAAGCGTCAAAAGCTCGAGATGTAAACTCGGCAGCTCCATCAAGACGGATAGACTTGATGGGGAATTCAGGGAAATGTGCACGTAATCGTATAATCTGAGCGAGCAAACGTGCAAAGGCAACATTGCGAGTGGATAATAGGCAAACATGCGACCACCTCGCAGAAGCATCCACCAAGACCATAAAATATCGGAATGGTCCACATTGGGGATGGATAGGCCCACAAATATCTCCCTGAATTCGTTGCAGAAAAGCTGGGGATTCAACAACGACCTTGGTTAAAGATGGTTTAAGCACCAATTTACCCAGGGAACACGCTGCACAAGCATAATCTTTGGACATCAGAATCTTCCTGTTCTGTAATGAATGTCCCTGCGTGTTTTGAATTATTCTACTCATCATGGTAGAACCTGGGTGACCAAGTCGGTCATGCCAAAGCATAAACGCTTTCGGGTCATTGAACTTCTGGTTCAAGACGGCATAAGATTCAACCCTTCTTATTATCGTATGATACAAACCAGAGGAGAGAGCTGGGAGCTTCTCTAATATACGCTTCTGGTGTGAGACAGTGGAGGTAATACACAAGTATTCCATATCATGCTCATTCACTGTCTCAAGGTGGTATCCATTACGACGTATGTCTTTAAAGCTCAACAGATCTCTCCTGGATCTGGAGGAATACAAAGCATCGTCAATATCAAGTATTGTACCACCTGGGAGCATAATACTAGCTCTACCAGAGCCCTCAATCAAACTGGTCGTACCAGTGATAGTAGTCACGCAAGCCTTGAACATACTCAAGCTCGTGAAAAATTTACTATCACGGAAGATTGTATGGGTCGTAGCACTGTCTGCTAGACAAACATCCTGGCCATATTGGCTTTGTTTGGATATGTCTCTACTTGGACCAATATCTCGGGATATGCCTCTACTTGGGTCCATATCCTTTAACAATAAAGCAAGTATAAGCATATACACAAAACGCTTATATTATATATGAACAAAAGTAGTACAGAAAAGTAGTACAAGAAAAGTAGTACAATTGGTATGAACAAACTCATTCCCCAATTGTATAGCAAAACTCTAATTGGTGTAAACATGCTTACCATGATATCTAAAGCAACAAACTCAAGCTTCATTAGATTCGACATTGAAAATAAGACAACACAACTATACCTTTCTGATTTTGTGAGATGCTCAGAAGCTTCGGGTTGATCACAAAATGTCGAGGTCTCGATCTGGTGAGTGGTAGAGACTCGTGCTGATAACGTGTTATGATTTCTACGGCACACAAGATATACTTAAAGTATAACTACAAGCACAGGAGTATGAGAGAAGAAGGGATATCTCTATTTACTGTTTTACATCTTCAGTACATAATTCATCGTACTAATAATAACTCTCTGTGGCTTGTACATATTTTTCACTTCTTCCTAACTATTACAAAGGGACCCCATATATATCTAGGGTAGAGAAGATGAGATTTGCATGGGATGGAATATTCGGTAGAGACACATAAGTGTCTAGGTGCCATATAAAGGTGAGCAATCACCGAATGCTGCCACCAACAAGGTGGACAGCCACCAGCTGCAAAAACGTGTTGTGATATAACAGAAAACGTTTTGTAACTAAAATTTTGATTTAATGTCACATATAAAGCAGCTATGTAACAATTATAAGTGTGACAACGTTCCTCACATTTATAATTGTGACAAACCCAAAAAATAGTGTGTTACAAAATTGCCATTCTGGTGTAGTGTTATATGTTATCATGAATTAGGAATATGGGATCATGTGCACCTACATACTAAAAAAACTTATTGTTTATACGAATGCTTGGTATGTTGTAATTCCAATCCAAATGTGTAATTGTGATGATATTGCATGCTTAGTGATAAGTGCCTAATATAACATATTTTAATACTTTTTTTAGGCATTATTAGGACTCTATTATGCTTAAATATCTACATTTACGACAAATAATATATTTTCTCTTTTTTTTATTGCATAAGTGTATTTTATCCCAATTAAGGTACTCTTGCAAAAATAATTTAATTATTTAATAGGTTTATTAATTTTGTAGGTATTTCTTGAATGGGACTAAGACATAAAGGTGCACAAGAAAGAAGGGTTTAGTTTTGCTATGGTACATCATATATCATCAAAAGTGATATACAACAAAACTGATAAAAATGTTCCTTATAAATAAAAATTATGAAGGAAACATCATGATGATGTTCCCAAAAGAAAAAAAAAATTAACATTTCTCCACCATCACCAACGTTCCCCCTTCTTCTTTCTTCCCCTTTTCCTTCTTTTTCCTTTCTTTTTCTTTATTTTTTTTAATTTCCCTCTTCTCTATCCCATACGACCCACCCACCTCCCTCTTCCTTCTCTATTCTTTCTTCTTCTTTCTCCCTTAACATTCCCTCTCTACCCCAGACGACTCCATCTCTCCCTAATTCTCACTTCTCATCTCAATTTCCCTATCTAGAAGACGTTTCTTGTAATACCCTTTTAATTTAAATTACTAATGTTTAGGGGCAGCCACTTTTGTTAAGGGCACCCAAATAGAGTCTTAGTAAGTTTGGGTTTAAATTAGTTATAAATGTGAACTAAAACCCAAAACCCTCCAATTTTTCTTGTGTTGGTCGACTGGTAGAGAGAAGAGAGAGAGATGGGAAATCAGCTGGTATAGAGAGAGAACTCCTTAAAGAAGATTGTAATACCCTTTTAATTCAAATTACTAATGTTTAGGGGCAGCTAATTTTTTTAAGGGCACCTTGATAGAGTTTTAGTAAGTTTGGATTTAAATTAGTTACAAATATGAACTAAAACCCTCCTATTTTTCTTGTGTTGGTCAGCTGGTAGAGAGAAGAGAGAGAGGGGAATCGGCTAGTATAGAGAGAGAGAACGCCTTGAAGAAGAGATTGCAACGATCGTGTTCGTGAGAGAGAATGTCGGGATTCATCTTCTTCTTCTTCCTTGGGATTCAATTTCTTTGGTGATTTAAGGTAGGTAGTAACTTGCTCTTTTGGTGTAAATTTAGGTTATTCATGTTGTTGCTAGGCTTCCTTAATGATTAAAGCATTAAAACCTAGTTTGTTCGTTGTTTATATGATGTTGCATGAAAATAATGTGAAAGAATGCATGTAACTTATGATCGTATGATGTGTGCACATTTCAATTGGTTAGAATGCATGAAATCTATGTATATGAGAGGTATATGTGAATCTCTAATGTTTACAGGGGTGAAAACCGAGTTTACTCGGAGTTTGAATGAAGAACTAAACTAAAAATTTTGGAAAAACCTAGGGGGTATCGATACCCACAGAGCAGGTACCACATGAGCCTGGTATGGATACTAACCATGCTTGTTACCCACTTTCAGGTTGGTATCAATACCAACTAAGCTGGTATCGATTCCAACTGACCTAAAGGCCATAATTAGGCTGTTTTTGTGTTCCTAATGATATTTGGCTTTTGTTCAGTGAAAATCATGATATGTAATCTATAGATTATATGAAAATATGTGTTTATGAGCAAGGAATGCATGCTTAAACTCTTGGTTGCATACTTTCATGAGGATGAACACTTGTGGACACAGAATATGTAAGAAACCTCCATAAGCTTGTTGTGTGCTTAAAAAACTTATTTAGTTTGTGTGAAAACATAGTTTAGGTCCTGTATAGGCCTGGTCCTCTCCAAGCGAGGTCTTCGGAATCGCCAAGTGAGGTCTACGGAATCACTTGACACGTAAGTAACGCCGACAGGGTTACCAGTGTTTGGGGGATGGCTTTCGAGGCGGTTTCATCAGACTTACGTGGCGCACGGCCAGTGTCTCAATTGAACTACAGGGACGGGTGAAATATAGGTAGTGATTAGGTACACCACATGTTACGAGAACTAAATCTTAAGCAAAGATCATAAAACACAACATCCGTTATCTTGTGCATCACTTTACCATGTTTAATCGTTTATTGACATTTCATATGCAATATTATTAATGCACTCTTGTGAGACTCATGTTTCTACTAAATCTAAGCCAAGGGAACTAGTGAACTTGCTGGCTAGGTTTTGACCTAGCACCATTAATCTTTTCAGGTCCAAGTCATTAGGCGAATAATCAGTAGCGGTGATGTTCGTAGTTCGAGAATAAGTCTTCGGAGTTTTCCTAGATTTCTGTGAAGATATTAATTATTCTTTTAATCAAGTTTAGTTGAGTTTGGATATATGTTTAGTCCATCATTCTTTGAGAATATTCGTTTATTCGTTTGCTCATATTATTAACTTATCTTTGAGTTAATAAAGTTTATTTCAGCTTTATTTTACTTATATCTTGAATGTGAGTGTAGCTTCTTGCTAGCTTGGATTGACACGTATACCCTAGAATTACATGTTGTTAATGGTTCCGTCGGAATGCCTAGTTCTCATTGAGTAAGGGCTGCAGACTTGAAATGTGAAGGCGGGGCATTACAGTTGGTATCAGAGCCTCAGGTTCAAAGTCCTAGAGGGAGTTGTGTTAAGTTAGGATGATGTTTGTGACACATAGGCATATCTTATGACACGTTTAGATGTTTTGGTTGTCTTTGTGTGGTTTTTGTCGTTTGAGTAGTCTAAGAGTTAGACTATGTTGTTCGGGTCTGTAGGTTGGTTATGAACCCTATCTAGATGGGCGGGTACAAGTAAATAGGTTGAACCGTATCATGTTATGGTACCGCCATCAACAGAGTAAGTGGAAACACCTACGTAGTTTGGTTGTGTAGACACCTCAAGTGATTAGGTTTTCTCGACGTTTGGAAGTTTGGTGGAACCGTGTGTTTCACCATGTAGTGCAAGAGCTGAGGAAGCAACAAGTGTCTTAGGAGAGGGACTTGTTATACGCATTGAGATGTACAGTAGATGTTGAATGTGGATGAGAACGGGATCTATGCAAGTATGAAATAGATGCACTAGATATGGATGTGCAGGAATAGGTAGTGATGATTGCCAACCTTATCGGTAATGGTTTGAGAGTAGTAGCCCATAGACAGACCGAGGCTATAAACTAGAAACTAGACAATGAGGTGTGAAGACCTTTTTGTTAGTGGTATCTCTCATAGGTGAAAGGATACTAGTGAATAGTATTTATGGGATTTAATAGCCAGTTGTGGAAGACTGGACTTCTTCTTAGATTGTTTTTATAGATCTGAATGGTTGAGATGGATATTAGGCATGGATTGGCTTGCTGCATACCATGCAAGATTAGACTGTTACGCGAAAATGGTAATAATTTCTATTCTAGAGGAAACGACGTACGTACTGTCGTTGTCGCAAGGATGTTGTCTCGATAGGACACACCTATGCTTTGTGGATATGTTGGAACATCCGGTTGAAGGCAGAGAGCTTGAATCGATTCTTGTGGTGCGCTTATACCGCGAAGTATATGGCGAGGTCTTACGGATTACCAACTCACTGAGAGAGAGTTCTGCTTAGAGCTGGTTCCGGGCACAAAATCGATTGCTAAGACACCTTCTCAGATGGTTCTTACTGAGATGAAAGGGTTAGAGAACCAGATAGACCAGTTATTAGCTCAGGGTTTCATCCATCGTAGTTCGTCACCTTGGGGTGCACTTGTTCTTTTGAATTAGATGAGGGTGAGTCTATGAAACTTTGCATAGACTACCGAAATGTGAGTGAGGTATAAGTTTGGGGTAAGCATATATCCTTTACCTAGGATAGAAACCTTAATTGTTTGGCTCAGAAGAGTATGATAGTTTTTCATTTTGACATAGGGTAATACAGTCAACTTGAGTCTATAACAGGACTTTTGTGATTAGCTTCTGTACGAGAGAAGAATCTGTAGAGATTTTCGGTAATGTTGATTGGGCTTGCGAAGGCCTCAACATTTTTGGTAGACCGAGTTAGTCAGGCCTAATTTTAGAGATGTTGGATAAGGTTGTAAATACCTTTATAGTTGATTTCGTGATCAACTCTGAAATGCATGAGGGTAGTGGGACCCATTGTGTTAGGTAATGTAAGCACTGAGTGACTGCTAATGTTTTGCTAAAATTCGACAAATGTGAATTTTGGGCAACATAAGGATAAGATCATGAGAAATAAAGTGTCCGGCATTAGAGTGACTACGATAATCTCTCCAAACGATTGTGACTGAGGGTCGTAAGTTTTCTACTTAGGTCGGGCATTATTGACGGTCCATTGTGGAAATTTCTTCATAGCATATTTTCCTAAGGCCCTTTTTGGCTAGGGAAAGTGTGGAGACGTTCGAGTGAGGAAGTTAGTTTTGAACAAACTTTTTATAACGGTACGCTTGTATGGCATCACTATGTTCACAAATCTTCTTGGAGGTGAACTTAGATGAGTGGTGTTTTCGAATGCAACACATCGATGGTTAGGGTGCATCTTCTTATTGATGACAAGGTAGTTATCATGCATAGGAATACCGAAGGGATAAGAGGAGAGTTTACTCAACTCATGATACCAAGTTGGTAGTATTGATGTCCTCTTGTGTTTGGGGGCATTAGGTGATTAGTGAGGAGGCGTAGCTGATCACTACTGAAACCTCAAAGATTTGAATTCTTATAAGCATGAACTAAAAGTTTAGACCGTGGAGATGGTTTGGATTTTGAAGGACTATAACTCCAAATAATCATATGTCTCGGGATAGTCAATGTGGTAATTGACATGTGGAATAGATAACCGAGAGTGATGTAACTTTCGAGAAGGGTTATCATCAGTAATCGTTAGAGATGGTGTCCAAGTATATTTAAGATATGGATTCTTGGGATGGAAATAAATGTTACTGGGTTGCATATCAGCTCATTACGCTTGTGAGTTGGAACAAGAGCGATACTGGATAGCTCCAAGGTTCAGGATGTGCTGGAGTGGCGCCAACCCATTACAGTGACAGATGTTCGAAGTTTCCTAGGTTTGGCTGGGTACTATAGGCGGTTTATCGAAGGATTTTTGTGGATATCATGCCCTTTGACTAATCTCACTAAGAAGGACGCTCCATTCAAGAGGGATGATAAGTGTGAGCAAGTGTTTCAAGAACTGAAGGCAAAGTTGACGATAGGCCAAGTTTTGATCATACCGGAAAGTGGAGCCGGACTTGTGGTGTTTACCGATGCGTCGCATTGAGGACTGGGATGTGTTTTGATGCAAAATAACCTAGTGGTTGCTTATACTTTGAGACAGTTGAGGATACATGAGCACAACTATCTAACTCATGACCTTGAGTTAGTAGCTATAGTGTTTGCACTCAAGATTTGGAGACACTACTTGATATGTGAAAGGTTTGAGCTCTTTTCGGATCACAAGAGTCTCAAATACTTGCTTTCATAAAAGGAACTAAATATGAGGCAGTGTAGATGGTTAGAACTACTAAAGGATTACGACTTTCAGTTACAGTATCATCTAGGAAAGGCCAACGTGGTGGCAGATTCTCTAAGTAGGCAGCCTAGGGGTATAGTGGCAACTATGATGGTCCAACAGTGGCGATTATTGGAGACAGCTTCGGAGTATGACTTCGATTTGTCAACCCGTGAGCAGAGACAATTGTTGTTGGGTAGTGTAGTCATTCAACCTACTCTAGTAAGCCAAATCATCAGTGAGCAAAGAAATGATCAATGGTGCCTTGATAAAGTTGCAGGTATCCAATAAGGAGAAATAACGGATATGACTGTAGGGGATGATGGTGGCTTGAGGTTCAAGGGTCTCTTGTGTGTTCCAGAGAAATCTAAACGGAGGAGGAACATCTTGAACGAGGCATATCGTAGTAAGTATACCATACATCTGGGAGAGAACAAGATGTATCGGGACCTTAAACGACATTTCTACTAGTCGGGAATGAAGCGTAGCGTTGCAGAAATTGTACATATATGTTTTACTTATCAGCAAGTAGAGGCAGAGTATCAGAAACCAGTGGGTACATTGCAGTCCTTAGATATACCCGAGTAGAAATAGGAGAATATATCTATGGATTTCATCGATGGATTACCCAAGACTAGGAAGGGAAATGAGTCCATTTGGGTGATCGTGGACAGACTAACCAAGTGCGCACACTTCGTCCCAATCAAGAAGACATACATCGCGGAGCAGTTGGCTTCGTTGTATGTAAAGGAGATAGTTCGATCTCACAGAGTTCCAGTCTCAGTGGTGTCAGATCGGGATACTTCGTTTACCTCGAAGTATTGAAGAGCCTTTCAAGAAGCTATAGGAACAAAGCTTGACTTTAACACAGCTTTTCATCCTTAAACGGATGGGTAGACGGAGAGAGTTAACCAAGTGTTAGAAGATATGCACTGTTGTGTAGTTCTAGACTTCAAGGGTAATTGGGAAGATTCGTTACCGCTTATTGAGTTTGCCTACAACAACAGTTATGAAATCATCATAGGGATGGCATCGTTGAAGTATTGTATGGCAGACCTTGTAGATCTCCAGTATGTTGGACAAAAGTTGGAGAGTCATAACTTCCAAGATTGGAAACCGTACAACAGACTATAGAGAAGATAGCTCTAATCAGAGAGCGTATGCAAGCAGCTCAGAGTCGCCAGAAAAAGTTACGCCAGTTAAAGGCGTAAGGAACTTGAGTTTGAGGTAGGTGATCAAGTACTACGGAAAATGTCACCAATAAAGGGTGTTCTTCAGTTCGGCAAGAAAGGAAAGTTAACGCCGCGTTTCGTCGGACATTTTCCTATCCTAGAGAGAGTAGGAAAAGTGGCTTACCGGTTAGCTTTACCAGACCAGTTGGCAGGAGTTCATGATGCCTTCAATGTGTCTATGCTTCGGAAGCATTTCAGAGATGAGGATCGCCCAGCAGTAGTCGATTTCCACGAGTTAAAGTTGCAGCCAAGAGCAACCTATGTAGAGAAGCCTTATAGGATTCTTGACTACAAGGAACAGAAGCTCAGTTCAAGATCAATACCTTGGATGAAAGTGCAGTGGCATCATCATGATAAGTGTGAGGCCACGTGGGAGAGAAAAGCGGAGATGCGCGCGAGTTACCCAGACCTTTTTGAAGGGGTATGTGCGATTTCGAGGACAAAATCCTCTTTTAGGGGGTAGATTGTAATACCCTTTTAATTTTAATTACTAATGTTTAGGGGCAACCAATTTTGTTAAGGGCACCCTGATAGAGTTTTAGTAAGTTTGGGGTTTAAATTAGTTATAAATATGACCTAAAATCCAAAATCCTCCTGTTTTTCTTGTGTTGGTCGGCTGGTAGAGAGAAGAGAGAGAGATGGGAAATTGGCTAGTATAGAGAGGGAGAACTCCTTGAAGAAGAGATTGCAGCGATCGTGTTTGTGGGAGAGAGTACATGAATTCTTCTTCTTCTTTTTCCTTTGGATTCAACTTCTTTGGTGACTAGAGGCAAGTAGTAACTTGCTCTTTTGGTGTAGATTTAGGTTATTCATGTTGCTGCTAGGCTTCCTTAATGATTAAATGCATGAAAACCTAGTTTGTACGTTGTTTATATGATGTTGCATGAGAATAATGTGAAAGAATGCATGTAACTTATGATCGTATGATGTGTGCACGTTTCTATTAGGTAGAATGCATGAAATCTATGTATATGAGAGGTATATGTGAATCTCTAATGTTTTACCGGGGTGAAAATCGAGTTTACACGGAGTTTGAATGAAGAACTAAACTCAAAATCACGGAAAAACCCAGGAGGTATCGATACCCACAGAGCAGGTATCGATACCAGCTGAAACCTGTTCGATAGGTGGTGCTGGTATCGATACTAGGCTCATATATCAATACCAAACATGGCTGGTATCAATACCAGCCACGCCTGTTACCCACTTTTAGGTTGGTATCGATACCAACCAAGCTCGTATCGATACCAACTGACCTAAATGCCATAATTAAGCTATTTTTGTGTTCCTAATGATATTTGGCTTTTGTTTAATGAACATCATGATATGTAATCTATCGATTATATGAAAATATATGTTTATGAGCAAGGAATGCATGCTTAAACTCTTGGTTGCATACTTTCATGAGGATGAACACTTGTGGACACATAGAATATATAAGAAACCTCCATAAGCTTGTTCTGTGCTTAAACAACTTGTTAGCTTATATGCAAACATAGTTTAGGTCTTGTATAGGCCTGGTGCTCTCCAAGTGAGGTCTATTGAATCGCTAAGTGAGGTCTACGGAATCACTTGACACGTAAGTAATGCCGACAGGGTTAATAGTATTCGGGGGACAGATTTGGAGGCGGTTCATCGGATTCACGTGGCGCACGGCCAATGTTTCAATTGAACTACAGGGACAGGTGAAACATGGGTAGTGATTAGGTACACCACATGTTACGAGAACCAAATCTTAAGCAAAGATCATAAAACACAACATCCGTTATCTTGTGCATCACCTTACCATGTTTAATCGTTTATTGACATATCATATGCAATATTATTAATGCACTCTTGTGAGACTCATGTTTCTACTAAATCTAAGCCAAGGGAACTAGTGAACTTGCTGGCTAGGTTTTGACCTAGCACCATTAATCTTTTCAGGTCCAAGTCATTAGGCGAATAATCAGTAGCGGTGATGTTCGTAGTTCGAGAATAAGTCTTCGGAGTTTTCCTAGATTTCTGTGAAGATATTAATTATTCTTTTAATCAAGTTTAGTTGAGTTTGGATATATGTTTAGTCCATCATTCTTTGAGAATATTCGTTTATTCGTTTGCTCATATTATTAACTTATCTTTGAGTTAATAAAGTTTATTTCAGCTTTATTTTACTTATATCTTGAATGTGAGTGTAGCTTCTTGCTAGCTTGGATTGACACGTATACCCTAGAATTACATGTTGTTAATGGTTCCGTCGGAATGCCTAGTTCTCATTGAGTAAGGGCTGCAGACTTGAAATGTGAAGGCGGGGCATTACAGTTGGTATCAGAGCCTCAGGTTCAAAGTCCTAGAGGGAGTTGTGTTAAGTTAGGATGATGTTTGTGACACATAGGCATATCTTATGACACGTTTAGATGTTTTGGTTGTCTTTGTGTGGTTTTTGTCGTTTGAGTAGTCTAAGAGTTAGACTATGTTGTTCGGGTCTGTAGGTTGGTTATGAACCCTATCTAGATGGGCGGGTACAAGTAAATAGGTTGAACCGTATCATGTTATGGTACCGCCATCAACAGAGTAAGTGGAAACACCTACGTAGTTTGGTTGTGTAGACACCTCAAGTGATTAGGTTTTCTCGACGTTTGGAAGTTTGGTGGAACCGTGTGTTTCACCATGTAGTGCAAGAGCTGAGGAAGCAACAAGTGTCTTAGGAGAGGGACTTGTTATACGCATTGAGATGTACAGTAGATGTTGAATGTGGATGAGAACGGGATCTATGCAAGTATGAAATAGATGCACTAGATATGGATGTGCAGGAATAGGTAGTGATGATTGCCAACCTTATCGGTAATGGTTTGAGAGTAGTAGCCCATAGACAGACCGAGGCTATAAACTAGAAACTAGACAATGAGGTGTGAAGACCTTTTTGTTAGTGGTATCTCTCATAGGTGAAAGGATACTAGTGAATAGTATTTATGGGATTTAATAGCCAGTTGTGGAAGACTGGACTTCTTCTTAGATTGTTTTTATAGATCTGAATGGTTGAGATGGATATTAGGCATGGATTGGCTTGCTGCATACCATGCAAGATTAGACTGTTACGCGAAAATGGTAATAATTTCTATTCTAGAGGAAACGACGTACGTACTGTCGTTGTCGCAAGGATGTTGTCTCGATAGGACACACCTATGCTTTGTGGATATGTTGGAACATCCGGTTGAAGGCAGAGAGCTTGAATCGATTCTTGTGGTGCGCTTATACCGCGAAGTATATGGCGAGGTCTTACGGATTACCAACTCACTGAGAGAGAGTTCTGCTTAGAGCTGGTTCCGGGCACAAAATCGATTGCTAAGACACCTTCTCAGATGGTTCTTACTGAGATGAAAGGGTTAGAGAACCAGATAGACCAGTTATTAGCTCAGGGTTTCATCCATCGTAGTTCGTCACCTTGGGGTGCACTTGTTCTTTTGAATTAGATGAGGGTGAGTCTATGAAACTTTGCATAGACTACCGAAATGTGAGTGAGGTATAAGTTTGGGGTAAGCATATATCCTTTACCTAGGATAGAAACCTTAATTGTTTGGCTCAGAAGAGTATGATAGTTTTTCATTTTGACATAGGGTAATACAGTCAACTTGAGTCTATAACAGGACTTTTGTGATTAGCTTCTGTACGAGAGAAGAATCTGTAGAGATTTTCGGTAATGTTGATTGGGCTTGCGAAGGCCTCAACATTTTTGGTAGACCGAGTTAGTCAGGCCTAATTTTAGAGATGTTGGATAAGGTTGTAAATACCTTTATAGTTGATTTCGTGATCAACTCTGAAATGCATGAGGGTAGTGGGACCCATTGTGTTAGGTAATGTAAGCACTGAGTGACTGCTAATGTTTTGCTAAAATTCGACAAATGTGAATTTTGGGCAACATAAGGATAAGATCATGAGAAATAAAGTGTCCGGCATTAGAGTGACTACGATAATCTCTCCAAACGATTGTGACTGAGGGTCGTAAGTTTTCTACTTAGGTCGGGCATTATTGACGGTCCATTGTGGAAATTTCTTCATAGCATATTTTCCTAAGGCCCTTTTTGGCTAGGGAAAGTGTGGAGACGTTCGAGTGAGGAAGTTAGTTTTGAACAAACTTTTTATAACGGTACGCTTGTATGGCATCACTATGTTCACAAATCTTCTTGGAGGTGAACTTAGATGAGTGGTGTTTTCGAATGCAACACATCGATGGTTAGGGTGCATCTTCTTATTGATGACAAGGTAGTTATCATGCATAGGAATACCGAAGGGATAAGAGGAGAGTTTACTCAACTCATGATACCAAGTTGGTAGTATTGATGTCCTCTTGTGTTTGGGGGCATTAGGTGATTAGTGAGGAGGCGTAGCTGATCACTACTGAAACCTCAAAGATTTGAATTCTTATAAGCATGAACTAAAAGTTTAGACCGTGGAGATGGTTTGGATTTTGAAGGACTATAACTCCAAATAATCATATGTCTCGGGATAGTCAATGTGGTAATTGACATGTGGAATAGATAACCGAGAGTGATGTAACTTTCGAGAAGGGTTATCATCAGTAATCGTTAGAGATGGTGTCCAAGTATATTTAAGATATGGATTCTTGGGATGGAAATAAATGTTACTGGGTTGCATATCAGCTCATTACGCTTGTGAGTTGGAACAAGAGCGATACTGGATAGCTCCAAGGTTCAGGATGTGCTGGAGTGGCGCCAACCCATTACAGTGACAGATGTTCGAAGTTTCCTAGGTTTGGCTGGGTACTATAGGCGGTTTATCGAAGGATTTTTGTGGATATCATGCCCTTTGACTAATCTCACTAAGAAGGACGCTCCATTCAAGAGGGATGATAAGTGTGAGCAAGTGTTTCAAGAACTGAAGGCAAAGTTGACGATAGGCCAAGTTTTGATCATACCGGAAAGTGGAGCCGGACTTGTGGTGTTTACCGATGCGTCGCATTGAGGACTGGGATGTGTTTTGATGCAAAATAACCGAGTGGTTGCTTATACTTTGAGACAGTTGAGGATACATGAGCACAACTATCTAACTCATGACCTTGAGTTAGTAGCTATAGTGTTTGCACTCAAGATTTGGAGACACTACTTGATAAGTGAAAGGTTTGAGCTCTTTTCGGATCACAAGAGTCTCAAATACTTGCTTTCATAAAAGGAACTAAATATGAGGCAGTGTAGATGGTTAGAACTACTAAAGGATTACGACTTTCAGTTACAGTATCNCTCTCTCCCTTGCTCTCCCTCTCTCCCAGCAGATCAGCCTCCCTCTCTTCCTCTCTTCCTCTCTTCCAAACAGAAAGGAAAAACAAGAGAAAGAGTGTTAAGTTAGGGTTACTTATATTAGCCTAACCCTAAACTTAATAAAACTCTACAGGGTGCCCTCATCCAGAGTGGCTGCCCCTCAACATTAGTAACTTAGAGATAGGGGTATTACATTGAGTAAGGGCTGCAGACCTGAAATGTAAGGGCGGGTCATTACATTTCTCATCCCTCCTCATCTTCTTCCGATCCCTCTCTCAAATTCTCCTAAATTCTCATGAAATCTTCAACAGATTGCACCCATCTCTCTAATTATTCTTAGATCTAAATCAGCTAGGTTTCATCATTGCAAAAAAAGGGTTTTGGTTGAATCTTTCATGGCAGACAAGAAAATCAATGACAACTTAAATTTATGGTGAGTTACAAATTGTTTATGCTGAATTTGAGTTGTAAACTAGGGATCAAACGTGTATATAAAGAGGAGGAAGTGTGATGTTGAAGTAAGCAAGTTAGAAAGCATGTTTTCAGGACGGTTTTGAGATCCCCATTTGGGGGTACGAAATTGTAGTTTGGTTTTGTCCATTACTCTAGTCATTTAATAGTGATAGTTTTAGTCTGTGATTGAAGATCAAAGCAAAGAAGAAGCGATAAAAATGATAACAATTGCAAAAAATGTGTTATATCTTTAATTTAATTTTTTTTCTTTGTTGAATTTAACAAATATGATGATTTAAAATCGCAGCTAGGCTTAGATGAAACCTTATTTTAATAGATTTTGTAGGGTTTACTTAAATTGTTTCAATGAATTATATTGTTAAAGCATGACTTTAATTTTTGAATTGTAGTAGATTACTTTCACTATGTATGTTAAGCATCTTTAGTAGTTAGATTACACCTTAAAAACAATTCTCTGTGGGATCGACTCGTTTGCCACATCTATATACATCGAATAGCCACGTGCTTGTAATTAAAAGACAAGGTTCGAATTAACCTATTAATTTTGGTTAGTTTGACACCACATCAAGAAAGTTAAATAGGTTTCAGTATAGCCTGCGTAGTTACATCTGAGAATCCAATTTAGGAAAACAACTAAAACTTGATCAAGACATTAAAAATTCAACGTAACTCATGCAATACACCAAGCAAAGTCGCTAAACCCATCATAACAACAAGCTTCTCAATAGTACCTCAAAATTAACCTAATTCACATTTGAATTTTTCCATAGACTAGTCATCCAGCTTTAAGATTAAACCTAATGCCTCACTTTTACTTTGAAATTTCATTCCTCAAACAAGCATACAAACCCAAAACAGTAAAATTAGGGAAAGAAACCTATGTTAACTTCATAAAAACACCCTATAGTTGAAGAAACTAACTAGAACTTACCTTCATCTTCAACTTCAAACCCAAATAAAGTCCTTGGACCTTAAGTTACCGTTTAAAACTCCAACCCTAACCTAATTTCAAATTTTAGGTTAGATCCCTAGATTTTCTTTCATTTAAAACAACTTAGAAGATCGATTTGAAACTCCTAACTTTAGAATCTGACCCCAAAAACGCCATCAGCATCATCCTCTTCATCTCGTCCTCCATCGCCTCTCTCTTCCCCTATCTTTTCTCTCCCCATCGTCCCTCTTTCTCTCTTATTAGTGGGGCGTTAAATGGCTTCCATGCAACCCCTACACATGCACGGGTTGGTGTTGGGGTTTATGCCCTAAAATAATTTAAATTGACAACATTGATAAATTATATTTATTAATGAGCATGATACTATATTATTACTTTATTCATATAAGGGATTAAGTGTTGTTCACAAGATGATGTTGTAAGTAAATTATTTATATGAAGTGTTCATATATGGAGAAATGTAATTTACTGGTTCCTCATATTCTTGTATAGTTCATAGTCAGTGATGAACCTGAACAATTCATCTGATAAGACTATAACACACTAGATTTCTATATTATAGGGTGATGTATTTCCATCACCAGGGTGGCGACTCTAAGTCAGTGCATTGGTGTATTAGGAATGCACTGAACAGGTCAGACAGAATACTTTTTATGTTATTGTCAGCATATAAAAGATTCTGTAAAACTTGCTTATAGCAAATGTCCTAAATCCTGAGAGCAGAGTATACCCTACAAGTTGGTTTCTACTCATTTTGATCTACCAAACAGTGAGGTCAGACAACGCAAACGTGATCCAATATTCAGGGTAGGTTGGGTGATCGAAATCTTAGTGGGATTACTTTGTGTCAATAAGGAATCCACACCGAAATGATATTCCCTTGAGAGCCTAATCAAGAGTATTAATTATTCTAGACTGCACAGTGATCCTATAAAATATTTATTGGATTATTAGAATAACTATAATAGTATGATATGGCAGGCAAGGACTAAAATGTAATTACTCGAAATGTGCTGACATTAATAGTTAATGTTACCTTAGTGTATATTACGAATATCAGTTAAGTGGAGGGACTATTTGCTGGTATAACGAGTGAAGGGCTTCTGAATAATATTCATTTACTTGAGAGTATTCAGTTGCAGTTATTTAGTGGACTTAACTGCAATTAGATTTATTATTTGAGAATTATATGAGATATATGGACCTCAAAGTAATAAATCAAAAGCTTAAGTAAGTGGGGCCCATATGGACCTAACTTAGAGCTAAAGATATGGAAGAGAGTCTTTCTCTATAAATAGAAATAGAGTTCATAAGATAGCCTACCCTAGCTTGTGTATCTAAAACTCTCTCCCAATTTAGAATTCAAGTTATGACCTTTATGGTTTTAGAAACCCAAAATTCGTAGTATATTTCCGTCAGAATTTAAAATCGAGTTTTGAGGTACTTCGGAGTAGAATTGGAGATTTGCTATTTCACGCAAAGTTGTAGAAAATTCAATTTCCTACAAAAAGCATATATCATATAGGCGAATCAGATCAACCATTAGAGAGTTATGGCCGAAATACAGTTGCTATATTTTTTCGGGTTTTCGACGACTGATCCAGAACGTGGGAGGAAGATCTGGGATTACATGCAAGCGTTTAAACGGTATGTATCTGATCTTCAAGTCATTTTTTTTAATTCATGCATCCTCATGTCCTGTGAAGGGAAAATAATTATTTGTTTCCGCTGCACAATTTAATTTAGACCCTATTTTTCCCAACAGTTGGATCATGGTCGGGCTAGCCCATGGCCC
Source organism: Macleaya cordata (assembly GCA_002174775.1). Taxonomy (NCBI): domain Eukaryota; kingdom Viridiplantae; phylum Streptophyta; class Magnoliopsida; order Ranunculales; family Papaveraceae; genus Macleaya; species Macleaya cordata. The sequence goes on along the minus strand of MVGT01001528.1, from coordinate 718,026 downwards.
TAAAGTAAAGTGTTTTATTTTATTTTTAAGTTCCATGGTCTCACTGTATTGCAAAGTTCAGTTATGTGGATTGTGGACTCCCAACTTTATCTGGTTTAGGCCAATGTAGTTAGTTTAAGAACTTGTTCAATAATTTGAATCCTTTGGTGGTTTTGTTAAGGTAATGTTAACATATTCTAGTCTAGTCTTCTCGATATAAGTATATTTGGGCAAAGGCTAAAGAGTCTATATTAGATGGAGTTAAATAGAGAAATAATATGGCATTTGAAAGTAGTTTTTGAGTAGAACATAGTATTTATAGGAACCTTTATGATGTATGCATATGTATGGGTAGGACCCATGGTATCCACCCAAGATATGAGAAGAATATCTCAGTTATTTATTTTAGTAGAATATTTAGGATCTTTTAGATATTATCTCCGTTTAATTATTTTCTATTTTTATTAGATTTATTTTATTTAGTTTCCTATTTTGTTATAATTTTCTTGTAGCCTAGGTATCTGAGGTTTATAAATAAAGGCTTTCTTTTCATTGTAATTCCGTTTTAAGGTAATAAATTAATTAATTAATCGATTGATAATCGATGAGAGAAGGGCTAAGTTTGGTGAAGTTACGCTTCCGTAAAAATTCACATTAAATTGGTATTAGAGCAGAAAACGCTCTTGGAGGTTTGAGATATGGAGTTTGTCGAAGAGATCTACGATGGAGGAATCGCCGTAATTTTTGTTGACGACGTAATGTCGAAGACCTCTAACGGATTATGGGATCCCTAAAACCCATAAATACACACTTTACGATGGAGATGATAAACCATGAAAACTATCATATGCCTATTCTTGGCGATGGCACGAGGAGATGTGCACGTACCACCTGTGGAGAATCTGGAGCATAAAAACCTTGCTTTAGATTCTTTCCTTGCCCTTTCTGACGTCGATGAGGCTCAGATCAAAACCTTTTCGAATCAGAAAGTAACTTTTCAGCTAACAGTCTGATCAACGGTCTATGAGATCGATATTCATCGATATTTTTCGAAAGTTCAAGGTCAAACTTTTTCTAAGCTGGAGTGTATGATGTATGCACGTGTATGGGTAGGACCCATGGTATCCATCCAAGATATGAGAAGAATATCTCGGTTACTGATTTTAGTAGAATATTTAGGATCTTTTAGATATTATCTCTTTTTAATTATTTTTTTATTTTTATTAGATCTTTTTTATTTAGTTTTCTATTTTGTTATAATTTTCTTGTAGCTCAAATATCTTTGGTTTATAAATAAGGGCTTTCTTTTCATTGTAATTTAGTTTTGAAGTAATGAATTAATTAATTAATTAGAAGTATTAAATTAATTAATTAGTTGATTGATAATGGATGAGAGTCGAGTTTGGTTTGATGAAGTTAGGCTTCTGCAAAAATTCACATTACTTTAAATTGATTGTGAAACAAATAAATAGCACTAGAGTTACTTTTAATATGGGTGTGATGGCTCCACTAGTGCGCCCGATGTTCTTTTGGACTCATCGGGTATTCAATCGAGGAAACCACCTATAGAAATTTAAACCTAGATATCTTTTGAGGTTATTGTCCTCTAATCACCTCCATTTATATCAGCTTAACATATTTGTTTAGATTATGCAATTTGTTAACTATTATACTGTTAATTATGAAAATTGTATTTTATATTCTGATATTTTCTGATAGGCAAAAGAGATAGAATTGAAGCAACTTAAGGCTTAACAAAAAGCAAAAGCAGCCAAACTTCAGGTAAAAGTTAACTAATTTATACGTACTACTTGTGACTTCTTCTTTATCTTTTTTGTTTTAGAAGACTTAACTGAATTTTAAATTTTTAGTCTTGGGTTAAGTCCTTTGTATTGAACTGGTCATCATCAAATGTTTGACCTGACCAACAAAGAAGGGTGATTGTTGCTCTTATATATCTATATCTATATCTATATCTATACTACTATATAATGCAAATATTCGAGTGGAGCCTATTTTGCCAAAACTTCATAAAATACCCTTAGGTGTATTTTCTATTAAAAAATTACATATATATAGTTCTAAATATTTATCAAATGGAAGCCATAGTTGGTACTAAATAAAACTCTAGCATTAAATAAATCCACTATAACATTAAATGAGCAACATACATATTAATAAATAACAATTATAATTAAGGAACAAGCCCAACGAAAATACGTGCAATGCACGTGCACAAAATTTGTATAGCATAATTGGAACAAGTGACATGAGAATGATCACTATGCAGGATTACCTTATTTTCTGTGTAAGTTGTAAAATCAAATGTTAATACATTGAAGTAATAAATAGCCTTTGGACGGAAGTGGTCTTGGCTAAAAATTATCTATATGAAATTTCTTGGCTTATATTCATGGTTAAATATTGGGTCCTTTTAATGTTATTTTCCCACCCTACAAGAGTTTGCTATTGGGTTCTAGCAAATTACCTCCAAGATACAACAAACCACATAATTCTGCAGTTAGCAATATTGAAGAATTCTCACAAACACTCAAAATAAAACTGTATGAATTTACTCTAAATAAATTAGAGAGTGATAAATTATAAAGAGAGAGAGAGTCGCACAATGAGAGAAAGTAGTTGACGATTCTTAGTTATCAAAAGGGGGTGGTCAAGACCCAAATATATAAATGACATAGGGGTTCAATTTGCATCTCTTGAATCAATTAGAATAGATGTGTCTCTTCACACTCAAACAAAAATCAAGTGACGCCACATTAATTAACACAAGTGAATAGTTGTGTATTACAATCTCTTAAACATATAGTATACGGGGACTACGAGGATTGTGATTGATAAATATCTTAGCTTGTTACAGTACAAAGGTCATACTTTCCCTTTTGCTCTCATCCTATCGTCTCTATCTATACATAGTTGTGGTAGGCTCAAACTCGATCTGTTCAGTTTTTAGAGGCTTAACTTGTAGCATGCTGCTGCTGCAACAATTGTGACTTTTAAGTATAAATATACTTGCAAGAACTTTCTATTTGATTAACATAGTTAATCAATTAATTGGCTTGTTTCATTATTTCTTTAATTCACCCCCTTTCCAATTGCTTTGTAACTTTTGCGTACAAATTAACTTCCAAGAACTTTCTAAGTGATATATTAATTTAGAAGTACTACAACACACACAATATCTTAGTTGGGCATTCTAAGTTTGGGCCTTTGCTATGCTATATATATTTTTTATCCTGAATTTTATCTTTACTAGCAATAGAGTAGCTTACTAAAACAACAATCACACATTTTATGTGCAATACTATAAATTAAAGCCTTATCATAAACCATTGCATCTTGCTAGCCTTAATTCTGTGTTGCATGTTATTAAATGTGGAATGCTAATGCATGTTATTAATTTGCTTAAGTCTTTGGAGTACACCATAGTCGTGCTTAAGTCTTTTATGGCGCAAGTTCGTTATCTAATACATTGTATTCTTTTTTGTTTCTTCTTTGGGAAGCTCATTTTGGATGGCCAGAAGCACAAGTAATGAAGAAGCTATACGCACAAGTACTTAGAGGTAAGACACTTCAAAGTATTGCTTCAGGGGAACTTATTGTTCGCTGAATACTTTTAAGTTTCTTAGATACATGTATATGGTTAAGCTTTTTTTGTTAGGATGAACTTAAAACGTTTGTTGAAAACCTAGAAATTTGATGTGAACAAAGTATATATAGAATTGTGAATGTCATGAATGATTGAAAGTATTTGTGTGAATTGAAAATGAAATTTTATATGGTTTGTAAAAAGAAATGAATGGAAGTATTCTTTTTTACAGATCTTTGTAAAACCAACGAATCATTATGTTTATGATGTCTTTAGTTCAGTACGTTCCAAAGAATATTTGAAGATTGGAAGCACGAAGATGGTGCACTGTGTCTTATTTATAAAACATGTCCATTATAACCTTATGAGTGGGTCTTGCACTTCATAAAGAGATTAAATTACTTGATAGCCTTGAACTGAAACATATTATAGATGTAGGGAGTGGAGTCTAAAAAAGGGACCAAAAAATAAATTATATTTTTTTATTAAAAATTATAACCATTTGTAACGGTTATAATCGTTACAATTTCCAAAATTGCAACATTTAAAATTGTCACGAAAGTAGCAAAGAATTTGTTGAAAAATACAGTAGAATAATTTTGACAACAGAATTGGTAACGTTTACAAATGTGGCAAATTTTCTGACGCTTATAATTGTTCCTAGACATTAACAAGCCATTTTTGTTTACCACTAATTTATTGAATTGCAAATAGAAACATCAAAAACACAATATTTCTGAAGATACCTGGCAACAAGTCCTGGCCTTCAGCCGGTGTGTACATGAAGATCTGGGAGGAGGGTATCATCTTAAAGGTATTATTTCACGTTTTAGCTATCCTATGTTTCGACATTTGGAGCTTGTGACTTCTTATTTGTCCTTGCTTTCATACCTATGACAAATTGATCAATTCTGAATTCAACTCATTCTATTCTGTGAAAGACGGTGGTTACTGAGTAGGGATCTCTTGGTGGAAGTTTTAAGGTTTTTGCACCTCATACAGTAGAAATTGTTCTTAGATACTATTCACCAGTCTTTCTGGTATAATTTCTGGAATTTAGTTCTTTTCTACTAGTAAGTTTGAACTTTTTTGTTGGGACATGATGGCTGGGTATTGGGGCTGTTAAAAATTTTTCATTCTCAAAAAGAAAATAGAAGAAAAGGAAATAACAGAAAGATTGTCTGAAGCCTTTTGTCAGTCCCCAGAAGGTCAGGATTCACTACTTTCTTCATTTTGCAGGTGCGTGGCCAGTTCTAATCGATGAGTTTGTGGACCACATGTATAGGTATGATATACTTTCTTACCTGTTAATTGTTATAATTTTTTTTTTTTTTTGCTAGATCGACAATTTTCTTTTTAATTAATAGCAACGAATGAGAAAGACCCAGCCATACCGCAACATGAGGCAGCTGGGAGAGAATCTAACAAAAAAAACACAACGGGCAGCTTCATAATCATGATAATGTTTGCATGATAGTTTCCTTCCAAAAAATATTATATTGACATCCACGATAATAAATGCTTTCATTTGAAATCGCTACAAGCCACTGTACTGGGAATAACACCTGTTTAAGATATGATAGTGACTTTTAGCACACCCTGGTATTGGTGTTTCTCACTTGAATGAGAACCTTCTACTTCAGGTATTCTCTGAATCCTATCTAGGCTTTGAGAACTTCACAAGGGTGAGTTATTGAGTCTTATCTCAAATGATCATGCTCTTATATTATAACCGTAGGGGAGTGTGGTCATACGACCTACTCTAGTAAGCTGAATCATTAGTGAAGAGACAATTGTTGTTGGGAAGTGTGGTCAGACGACCTACTCTAGTGAGTCGAATCATTAGTGAACAAGGTAACGACCAGTGATGCCGTGACAAAGTTGTAGGAATTCAATAAGGAGAAATCACAGATATGACTGTAGGGGAAGACGGTGGCTTGAGGTTCAAGAGTCGCTTGTGTGTTTCAGAGAAATTCGAACTGAGAAAGGACATCTTGAACGAGGCTTATCATAGTAAGTATACTATACATCCTGGAAAGAACAAGATGTATCAGGATCTCAAACGATATTTCTGGTGGTCAGAAATAAAGCTTAGCGTTGCGGAATTTGTGCGTACATGCTTTACTTGTCAGCAGGTAAAAGCAGAGCATCAAAGACCAGCGGGTACTCTGCAGTCTTTGGATATATCTGAGTGAAAATGGGAGAACATATCAATGGATTTCATCAACGGATTACCCAAAACCAGGAAGAGAAATGACCGTATCTAGGTAATCGTAGTTAGATTGACTAAGTCCGCACACTTCGTGCCAGCCAAGAAGACATACACCGCAGAACAGTTAACTTTGTTGTATGTAAATGAGATAGTTCGATATCATGGAGTTCCAGTCTCAGTGGTGTCGGACTGAGATACTTTGTTTACCTCGAAGTATTTGAGAGCTTTTCAAGATGCTATGGGAATGCAGCTTGACTTCAGTACTGCTTTTCATCCTCAAACGGATGGGCAAACGGAGAGAGTTAACCAAGTGTTGGAGGACATGCCCCGTTGTGTAGTGTTAGACTTCAAGGGTAATTGGGAATATTCGTTACCACTTGTTGAGTTTGCCTAAAATAATAGTTACCAAACCAGTATCAGGATGACACTATCTAAAATATTATATGGCAGACCATGCAGATCTCCATACGTTGGGCAGAAGTTGAAAAGTCAAAACTTCCAACATCGAAAATCATATAGCAGACTACTGAGAAGATAGCTCTAATCAGAGAGCGTATGCGTGCAGCTCAGAGTCACCAAAAAGCTACGCAGATCAGAGGCGTAGAGAGCTAAAGTTTGAAATAGGTGAACAAGTACTTCTGAAGGCTTCACCTATGAAGGGTGTCCTTCAATTCGATAAGAAGGGGAAGTTAGCATCGCGTTTCATTGGACATTTTTCTATCTTAGAGAGAGTAGAAAAAGTGATTTATCGGTTAGCTTTACCAGATCTGTTGGCAGGAGTTCATGATATTTTTCATATGTCCATGCTTCGTAAGCATCTTTGAGATGAAGATCGTCCAGCAATGGTTGATTTCTATGAGTTAGAGTTGTAGCCAGGAGTAACCTATGTAGAGAAGCCATACAGAATTCTTGACTAAAAGGAGCAGAAGCTCAGGTCTAGATCAATACCTAGGGTAAAGGTACAGTGGCATCATTATGATGAGCGTGAGGTCACGTGGGAAAGAGAAGAGGAGATGCATGCGAGCTACACGGATCTTTTTGTTGAAGGGGTATGTGTGATTTCGAGGACGAAATTCTCTTTTAGGGGGGTAGATTGTAATACCTTTTGATTCTAAGTTACTGATTTTAGGGTCATCCCACTTTTGATAGGGGCACCCCATTAGTATTTAGGAAGGTTAAGGTTTGTATTATATATATATACTAACCTATTTATAACTCATATAAGGTTATAATCAGCTTGAAGAGAGGGAGAGAGGGAGAGGGCAGTTCGGTTAAGGCTTGAAGGAGGAGTTCTTGAGGAAGAACTCTGAGATTTCTTAGAGATTTGATCGCATGGATTCGTATACGAAAAAGAAGGGAGAGCAGACCTCATGGTTGCGGAGTCCTTCTTCTTCTTCCTTGCATTGTGGATACGGTTTTACTTTGAGGCAAGTAGTAACTTGCTCCTTTAGTGTAGACTTAGGTTTTATATGTTGTTTTGATGCTTACTTAATGAATGCATGCATGCTTGAAAACCTAGTTTATATGTTGATTACATGATTTCTTAATAATTGAATGCATATAATCCATGATCATATAATGTGTGTGTGTTTTTCAATGGTTAGAATGCATAAAATCTATGTATATTTGATGAATATATGTTTTTCTTATATTTGGAGGTAAGAAAACCAAGTTTCCACGGACTTTTCAGGTTGAACAAAACCTGAAATCACGAACAAAACCTAAAAGCTGCGTATCGATACCTGCCCAACAATAGTCGACAGATGGGGCTAGTATCGATACCAGCTGCATCTGTTGCTAACTAAATGAATATATGTTTTTCTAATATTTGGAGGTAAGAAAACCAAGTTTCCACGGACTTTTCAGGTTGAACAAAACCTGAAATCGCGAACAAAACCTAAAAGGTGGGAATCGATACCTGCCCAACAATAGTCGACAGATGGGGCTAGTATCGATACCAGCTGCATCTGTTGCTAACTAAACTGTTAGTATCGATACCCATAGAGGGGGTATTAATATCAACTACCTGTTGACCTAGAAAAAGGTTGTTTTTGAGTTTTTTATGAAGTTAGGCTCTTGTTGATTGGCTATCATGATGTATAACATGTATATTGTGTGAATATATGTGATTATTAGCAAAGAATACATGCTTAAACTCTTGGTGCAATATTTTCATGATGATGAACACATGTGGACACAAATAATATGTATGAAACCTCCATAAACTTGATGTGTGGTTAATCACCTTGCAAACATAGTTTAGGTCTTGTATAGGCCTGGTCCTTCCCTTCTATGCGAGGTCTATGGAATCGCCGAGTGAGGTCTACGGAATCACTTGACACATAAGTAATGCCGTCAGGGTTACCAGTGTTTAGGAAATAGATTTTGAGGTTGTTCATTGGATTCACGTGGCACACGGTCAGTGTATCAAGTGAACAGCAGGGACGGGTGACACATAGGTAGTAAGTAGAGAACACCACTTGTTGCGAGAATCTAATCTTAACTGAAGATCATAAAACACAACAGTTGTGAATCTTGTGAATGTATTTTCCTATTGTACTTTGTTATCATGACATATCTTATGAACATATATTAATGCACTAATGTGAATCACATAGTTAACCTGAATCTAAGCCAAAGGAACTAGTGAACTTACTGGCTAGGTTTTGACCTAATACCATTATTTTTTAGGTCCAGGGAAACAAATGAATCTTCAATAGAGGCGGCGTTCGTGTTAGGCTAAAATAAGTCTCTGGAGACTTCCTAGAGTTCCTTGAAGACGTATGATATTCTTTTGTTTATGATCAGTATGGTTGGGATATTGTTAGTCCACTATTCTTTGGAAATATATATTTATTTATTTGACAACTTATCTTTAAGTTAATAAAGTATTATTCAACTTTATTTTACTTATGTCTTAAATGTGAATGCAAGCTTCTTGTTTAGCTTGGTGTAGCGCGTATACCCTAGAGCTACAGGTTGTTAATGGTTCCGCTGGAATACCTAATTCTCATTAAGTAAGGGCTGCAGATCTGAAATGTGAGGGCGGGGCATTACATCATTTTTATTAAATACAAGCATTAGTTGCCTATGTTATTGCATTTTTATGCATTCTCATTTGTTGATCATGCATGCATGATCATTATATTAGTTTTGATTGATCTCTACTGAGTTTTGTTCACCCCACAAAATTATTTTCACCCACAGAGATCGAAAGAAATGCTGGAGCTAGCGTAGATCCGAGGGTTTTTGGAGGATACGATCGAAAGATTAAATCGTGAAATGATTAATTAAGTTCTACTACTTTGATTGAATATTTATTTAATAAGTATAACACCTGGGAGTAAGCCTGAGCTTCATCCGACACTGATTTACCCATATTAAATAACTCACAAATCAACCTGTTGAAATTATTAATGTGTTTATTTATAGTCATACCTTCCTTAAACAGGAAATAATACAATTGCTTCATTCGAAACAACCTACTTGAGAGAGACTTTGTCATGTACAAGTTCTCCAACTTTGTCCACAACAATACTATTAATTCTTCATGCATCACATTGTATGTGATTTCCCTTGCCAAATACAATCGAATCGCACTACAAGCCTGTAAGTTGTATTCTTCCTATTCATCATCCTTCATATCCGCTCCTTTCAACGCTTTGTGCAAACTTTGTTGAATCAGCGAATCTTTCACTTGGACTTGCCACAATCTAAAGTTTATCTTTCTATCAAACTTCTACACATCGAACCTAGAGTTCATAACCTTCACATGTTTTGATACCATCTCAAGTATGAATTAAAGGATCCCTAAAAGCTCTGATACTAGTTTGTTAGGATTTAGGAATCAATTCAATCACAAACACAAGATGAACCAAAATATGCAAACAAGAACGTAAAGCAGAAAATAAACCAAACAACCATAACGCACAAGATTTACGTGGTTCGGCAAGATTACATACATCCACGGACGACGATGAACCTTTCTACTATAATAAAAATTACGAAGAACAATTACAAGTCACTTACCTTTAATGGCAGCCCCAAACTTTCTCTACTCAGCCTCACAACCCTTGCAAGAGATCTCATACTCTCAATGTTGTTTTCTGAATATTTTAGGCTAAAGCCCTACCCCTATTAAAGACTCCAATAGGTATCCCAATCCTAGAAGGGAATGGTAATCCTAAACTAAATATGAAAAGGAAATCCACCTAAAATAGTAGGTCCCTTAAATATAAGAGAAAAAGTTTCTAAAACCAAGTAGGACTCTTACCTACTAAATATCGACAAACTAGTATTACCTTCTCTCTTTAATAAAAATCCTCAACTTTATCGGAAAAAAAAAATTGGCGTTTGGGAGTCTCAATCCTCTTATACTATTAAGATCGACTTCACCTTTGAGATCGACTTCACCTTTGGGAGTCTCAATCCTCTCAATCCTCTTATACTATTAAGATCGACTTCACCTTTGAGAAAACAGATAGAAAGAAGAAGATTATAGGAGAAACTACATAAGTACTTCAATCATAATCCAACTTATTATGACAATTAGTTTCTTTCTATCAACAATCAAGGTATATGTTATCTCTTTATATATATATAGGTGATGCACTAGGCTTACTGAAAAGCCTACAGAATTTTCTACCGAGGGCAGAATTTACAGTCGGGATGGATACTACTTTGGGATGGATGCAAATTACGAGGATATGTGAAGAATAGTTCTACCGTCGGATTAGCTTTTGGTAGGAAATTATGTAGAATTTTTCTGTAAGTTTAGCAGTATCATAAATATATATATATATATATCTCAACCAAATTAGATTTTTCCAGATAATACTGTATGTCTTTTAACCTAAGTTTTCAGTGTGTTTAAATCATCACATTTCGCCAACTGTTTTAAAACCTAATTAATGTATTAACGTTGAGGGAGAGAAAGAGGTGGGTGTGCATGAATGATATAGAATTTATTAGGTCAAGTTATATGTATATATACTAGCCCCCATTTCTCGTGCAAGGCACGGGGGCTTCTTTTATGAAAAAAATTTGACTATTTTTATTAGATAATTAGAAATTTTAGTTGTTTTAGATTGAGCCATATGTTTATAATGTAGGTTTTTTTAACCTACACTTAAGATGGAGGATTTTGTTAACCTAATAATAGATAATATATTAAGCCATATGTTTATAATGTAGGATTTTTTAACCCACGCCTAAGAGAGAGGGTTTTGTTAACCCAAGGCTTCTCCTATAGTATATTACTAGCCCCCATATCCCGTGCAAGGCACGGGGGCTTCTTTTAAAAAAAAAATTGAATTTTTTCATTAGATAATTAGAAATTTTAGTTGTTTTAGATTGGGTCATATGTTTATAATGTAGGTTTTTTAATCCACACTTAAGATAAAGGATTTTGTTAACCTAATAATAGATAATAGATTGGGCCATATGTTTATAATGTAGGTTTTTTTAACCCACACCTAAAAGAGAGGGTTTTGTTAACCCAAAAGCTTCTCCTATAGTATATTATAATGGATAATAGATGATAGATATATATATATATATTCTAAAAAATAGATATATTATTGAGAAAGGTTAATACCAGTATTTTAAAAACCTGACTAGACCGACCAGTTGAACCGAAAAACCCGTGAACTGGTCAGTAGACTCGATTGGGTTAACACCAAACCAGCCTTTTTCTGAAAAACTGCTCTCCTTTGTGTGAATCGGCCAACTCGGTCGGTCGAACTGGTAAACTAGGTGACCCGTTCGAGTTTCATATGGGTTGACTCAGTTGACCAGACTTTTTTTTTTCAAAAATTTGACGGTAAAGAGCTTGGAACTCTAATCATTATAGTCTAGCATAAGGCCTTAGACCATTTGAACTACATCAACCTTACTTCTGTATAGTGTTATTTAGTATATTTGTTGTAATAAAGATGTAAACTTTTTCCATCAAATCACGGAGTTTTGAACACAGTACCTATTCGTTGTTCAGAATAACCTTTACCATCTGTGCCATTTAAGAATTTGCATCAAATTTGGATTGTAATTCTACTACTCTTATATTAGGTTGTTGAATCAACCCACTAATCAACCCACTGGTCAACACGGGTTGACCCAACCCAGTAGTTTTTCCGGTTCGATTACCGGTCCGGTTTTTAAAACGTTGGTCAATATTGAACAAATGCGTATTCTGAATAGATGGACCAGTGATTCATCAGACTTATTAGGTCATGTTATATAGTTAATAATTAACAAAACGTAATGAAAATGATGTTATAGTCTGTTTGGACAAGGGATTTAGGGGAGGTATTTTGTGGGGACCAGGGATTTGGTGGAAAAATCATGTTATATTTTTTCTCAAAATCCCTCCCTAAAATCCCTTGTCCAAACATACTATTAGTATATATTTTAATTTAGTTAATTTCAAAATAATTAATTACAGTAAACTTTATTTATTACTCTGACAAGTATTTATCAACAAGGATTTAATAGCCAAAACAGGCACACTTATTTGTTTTTCTTTGTTTAGAAGCTCGACCAGGGAAAATTTATTAAAGGAGGAAAGGGGCCATGCCGGAGGGGGGGCAAAAGCCTCAACCTTCCTCGGGCCTAAAACATCAATACAAGCAATCATTGGAAAAGGAATAGATAAACCTCCTGCCTTACTTAAGAAGTAGGAGGACAAGGAGGAAAACAAAGAGTTAATTCATTTAAGAACCTTAAAAGAGAAGAGGGCGGTTATTGCACCCCTCGTTAGGGAGCCCAATAATGACCCCTCCATCTGGTCCATTAATTAACTTAAAATTAACGGTTAGATCCATGCTAATCTAGCCTAAAAGAGAAATTGAAATTAGCCAATTTCAATTTCTCGACTTCAAAACACCACGACGTGGGGGTGGACCCCAGCAGTTAAAAATCCATCATGTTTTCTTTCTTCGTCTCCCCTGTCAAGAAAATAAAAAAAGAGTCTTTTACCCTACAAACCCTAATGTTGTGAGTTAATTACTTTTACTACCTTAAAGCTTTCAAAACTCTCCTCAAACGTTGGTTTTTCAATTTCGTTACAAATTCTACCTTAAATTTTTTAATACCTAAAATACCTTCCGATCCAAAAATCAATCGTCTTCTCCAATCTATCTTTTTCACAGGAGATTGACAAAAGAATATAATTCCAATCAATCAATCACTCCCACTCTCTCCTCTTTTCTCTCATCTCTCTCTTCTTCTCATTCTTTGCTCAACATTGATTAAAGGATACCCACTATAAATCATTGATAATTGAGGGATGAGTCGGATGATGTCCAACATTATGGCTATACTACTCAAAAAAGTAGTGATTAATTTTTGACATACTTCGATGCTTATTAAACAGTGTTACACCAACTACATTATCATGCTCATCTTTTACTTGTAGATTTTGTTGTAACATTAGAAAGGTTTGAATGCAATTAAATAACCTAAAAATGAATTCCAAGTAACCTAATAGAACAAAAAAAGAAGAAAACTAGAAGTGGCTAGGCCTTTGCAGATCATTGTACCTTCTTTAATTTGGATGCAAATCTTTAAGAATGAAAATATGAGAAAAAGAAGGGGAGCAGATAAAGATTGAAGGGAGAAGACGATGAACTGATTGGACTATTGGGGGTATTTTAGGTATACTACAAAAGTCAAGGTAGAATTTGTAAGGAACTTGAAAAAATAAGGTTTTTAGAGAGTTTTGACAAGTTTAAGGTAGGAAATGTAATTAAACACCAACTTCGGGGTTTGTAGGGTAAAAAACTCATAAAAAAAACCTAAAAGTAAAACTGGCTTTAGAGAGAGAAAGAGGTGATGAAGAGCAGCGACAGTTTAGAAATGTTGAAGATGAAGACGAAATTGATTTTGGAGATTTTTTTTTTGAGAGGGAGATTTTTTTTATTTTCGAGAGGAAGAGGAAGATCTGGAGAGATCTTGAGATATTGTGTTGCTGGCATGGTGGTGCTGGCTTGGTCATGGAGGGTGGAGGCGGTGGTGGTGATGGTGGTGTTGACAATGGAGGGTGGAGTCGGTGGTGGTCTTCTCCCTTCCCTTATTTCCCTCAAAATCATTTTGAACTCTCTTTGGGTGTAAATTTTCTAATCCTCTTTGGGTGTAAATTTTCTGATCTCAAATTCTTTACGGCACTTGAATTTGATTTTCGATTGAAAAAAAATTGAGATCTTCAGAACTAATTAGTTCATATTCAGACTTTAGGATTTGTTATTTTCGGTAGAGAATTCAAACTTTAAAATAAATTTATTATTTTCTTCACTGATGGATACTTCATTAATGGTGAAGCACCATCGAAATGTTCCGAAATTTTTAAAGGACCTAAAACATACTGTCGGAGCAGCGGCGACGGCAACGGGAAGAGATGAGGAAGAAAAAAACCTAAAACCGAAAAAAAAAAGCCAAAACTTGCAGAGGATTTCGGTGGTATGCATGAGGAGTACGGTACTTTTTGAAGCCGATAAATTGAAACAACCCAACCTCAATTTCTCTTCTGCGCCACATCAGCATGGATCTAGCCGTTTATTTCAAGTAAATTAACGAACCAGATGGAGGGGCCATTATTGGGCTCCCTAACGAGAGGTGCAATAACAGCTCTCTAAAGAGAATAGTTGACTAGTAATACACGCATTGCTAGTGCCCGTTGATTGCCTATTGTAGTAAAGTATATTCAATATTGATGTATCTCATGACATATTTCTTTTAGTAACACTATTAGATACTTTAAACTAATAGTGTGTTTGGATGTAAAATTATGTTTTCTAAGGGAAACATGAGTCCTTAGAAATATGAATCCCTACAAACATGAATTCTTTGGTTTGTTTAGCAACGATAAAAGAATCTATGGATTCATGAATCCTTGAATGCTTAAATCCTTTGGATTGTTTGGCTGCCATTTAAAATCTAAGGAAAATCTCTATTTTGTTGTTTTATTTTTGTGGGGTGTAATCTGCATTGAGTTGGGTGAATACATAGTAAATCCTTAGTTTAGAATTCCAGCAAATTCTAAGGGGGAAGTAGGACTCCAAAATAGGGATTTGCTGGAAAACATGTTTCCCTGGGAAACAAGTTTCTAGGGATTCTTGGCAACCAAACAGACCAGAAAAATATGAATCCCTAGTCCCCACCAAATCCCTACCTTGGAATCCCCCTTCCAAACAAACTATAAGTTTGTAAGTTTTTGATAATTAATTTAGGACATTTTATTGAGAATAAAAAAGAAAAAAGGAAAAAAAAAAATTTCTGCGACGATGTCTTATTCTTCTCCGTCACCCTTATGATCTACCTCTATGTCTATTTCTTAAAGTTTTTGAAGGGTAGATTTGAGGGAGCTATAGACACCCCAATTTTGCCCTTCCTATATTGCCATCAAGGTTGTTAAATCGTGAATCGAATTGCAAATCGTATATGTTAAATCGTGAATCGAATCGCAAATCATTTTTTTATTTGTAGAATCGAATCGTAAATCACAGATTCATACTCAATTTTTTCAAGTATATAAAATTAAGTTGTATGAATATATATATATATATGTTATTTTTTCGAAAAATAGTAAAAACTTTGAACTCCATTTTATGAGTAGTTTTATTCTCACCCCCAAAATTCTACTATTCACCTCCATTGATGTGGTGAATCACATAATTTTGGGGGTGAAACCCATAAATTTGAGGGTGAATTTTCTTTAGTGTGTAAGGCTAAACACTAAAACTAAAATGTGGGGGTGAGTTAACTCTGGTATGGTATGAAATATTCTGACGACCGAGTTTCTTCAATCACAACGATTCCTTTTGTGGAGAGAACGCATGTTGGGCAACTCTTTGAGAAGATGGTCATCTCTAATTCTATATTGTCTTCTTAGTCTTTTTTTTTTTGATCGATATTGTCTTCTTAGTCTTTGTTCTTAGTTTTTCAAAATTCATCTATGATGACATAGGTTGGATCTAAACTCTCTAAATAAGCACCTGGTTGTACCAGAAATCAAAGTTAAGAGCACGTAATACACAAATTAAGGTGGAAAAAAAAAGGGTTGGCTTGAATTTGATTGATTTAATTAACATCTTATACCTGAATATTTGGAGGGAGATAGATGCCATTACGGTGGAGTTGAAGACTAGGTTTGGGTGAAAGGTTACAGAAAGGAACATAACGTATGAGTTTTCTAAACGGTGCATCGCATAGTTCAAACTTCAAACCCAATTTACCCTTTTTTAAGTCAGAATTTAAGTGGTGCATTCACAGTTGCTCGTTAAAGTAGGGATTATTTGGGGGTGAATAACAGAATTTTAAACCCAAACTAAACTCCTTAAAAAATATAAGAAATAGGAGTGAATAGTAGAATTTTGGGGGTGAGAAGAAAAGTACCTATTTTATAATGCCAAGATTATTATAAATAGTTATGGGAAAAGATGGCAAATAAGGTTAAAAGAAAGGCCTAAATGTGTTAGTAACTTATCGTATGACTTTTAAAGATGATACCCTCCTTAGAGCATCCACAATGGTCATTGTCTATTTTGGTTGTGTAAAATATACAATGCAAAAAAATTTACAAATACACAATCCAATCCACATTCGACAAATTTTTTAAATTTAACAAAATAGAAAAAAATTAAAAAAATTAAAAAAATTAACTAGGCGGTATTTGAGAATCCGCACAGCATCAGGCAGACTCTGAGAGTTAGCCTGATGCTGGGTGGACTCTCAAATATCACCCAGCTCTTTAGTTTTTTTTAAAAAATAAAATTTTAAAATTACACAACTCTTTAGTTTTAAAAAAAATTAGGAATTTTAAAATTATGGGACGGTATCTGAGAGTCCACCCCACACCAAACTAACTGTCAAAGTCCGTCTAATGTTGGGCGGACTCTCAAATACCGCCCATCTAATGGTCTAGATTTTTTTACATGTCTATATTTTCAAAATTCTCTCTCCTCCTACTCTAAATTTACATTTTTAGACAATGCACTCTGAATTGATTTTTAAACAATATTACTAAATTTATAGTATGTTTGGACAAGGGATTTGGGGGAGGGATTTTGTGGGGATCAGGGATTTGGTGGAAAAATCATGTTATATTTTTCCTCAAAATCCCTGGTCCCCACAAAATCCTCCCTAAAATCCCCTGTCCAAACGGACTATTAGCTTACATTGTGGATGCTCTTAAGGAGTATTCTAAAGACTTGTCTTGGAGTTCGTCCATGTTTCACTCAAATTGGGGCTGCCTGAATCCACACTTTAGTCGAGTCGCCTCGGACCGTACGATTCATTTTCCGAATCGCCGATTCACTCCAAAAAATGAGTCAGAGCTATGAGTCGTATCTGATAGTAATTATGTGACTACGAATTGTACGAGTCGCCACCCGTACCATTCTAAAAACTATGATTGCCACCACAAAGATGAACCGAGATTATCTCAACAAACCGATCCAATACCATTTCAATAAATAAAAACCCAAAACTATTTCAATAACCCATGCCAAAATCAGCCCAATATAATCTCACTAGCCAAGTGTTAGGAATTTCGTCATACCAACGACGCATCCCCAACGCACAGCGGAACAGGCTTACGGATCTTGAAACTTAATAACGATGAACCAACAAGAAAATATAATGACGAAGATAAAAACAAGCATCATCAACCACAACACAAGATATACATAGTTCACCCTCACGGGCTACATCTATGGCCAAATCGGTGCACTAAAGAAACTTCCACTATTATCAAGAACATATTACAATGTTTCTTACATAATCAACCAGATAAACACACATCAAGGATATTACAAGACTTATCGGAGAACACCAACGAGAATCCATTAGAGATTGACTCTCTAAACTACTGCCAACAGCACACTCAAATCATCTTCAACCTTGAAAGTCCATCTCTATAGTTGTACATAGTAACAGAGGAAAGAACACTAGAAACTTGGATTGGGGCAGGGGCCTCAACCCCCATGAAGAAACTATAACAACCCGACCCTAGGGTCCATGACCCAAACCCGGTCCATTATACCCTAAGCTCAGTCCGTTAGGAAAAAGGGTTGTAATTCCTCCAAATATATTTTTTTGAAAAAGTAGAGTTCAATTAATTCTCCGTTCTAAGAAACATAGAGTCTATTTAAAAACTGGTTTGAACATATGAATTTAATGGGAGAGAGAGAGTTCAACAAAATTTCTTCCTCGTTACATTCCATTCTCTCCCCAAAAGTTTTCACGTAAAAATCCTTAGGTAAAGGTTTCCCAAAGTTCAACATTGGTACATCAAGCAATTGAAGAAATTCTTTTGTTTAAAACTAACACTAGATGTAATGATAAAACGGGATGAAGGACTGCAAGTAGATACTAATTCATCCTTAAGGAAAACCTCAATTTTTAATCCATCCTTAAATAAAAGTATTCATGAAATACTCCATAACTAAGCACTTTCAAAATAAAGTCAAACCATTCAATAAGAAATCCGTAGTCCCATTCCAGTTAGGTTATAATAACACGTAGTAGTATTTTTCAAAGTAGAATAACCTACTTCGTAGTTCGTAAGACGAGTAATACTCCCGCGAATCTACGATCCGTCTGATGTTCTAACTCATGATTCTGTGGAGAGTAGGAAGGAAAATAATGAGTTTAACTCAGTAGGAAGAAACAATAATACACGAACAAATATATATAGAGAGAGCGGATCCCGTGCCCTCACTAGAATGCCCTCACTAGCACCATCATTATGGACCGTCTGATTACTCGATATTAACATTTCAGATGATAGATGATGTGGCAGCAACTTTTAATTCAAACCGGATCACCCACGAGACCCGATTAACTATTGTGTCAGACCGTACAAGATGGACAACTACCAAACCTCATTTCACACGTTATCCCCTCCCTTTCTCTCTCTTCCCCTCCTTTTTCTCTTTCTTCCCCTCCATTTCTCTGCAACTAAAAAGCCAGAGAGAATTTTCTTTCCTCTTTCTCTTCCCTTCACTTTCTCTCTATTCTCTCTTCCCTCTCCATTTTCCCTCTCTTCCCCTCTATTTTCACTAAGGCCCTGCCTGGTATGCAGGAAAAATTTGCATAATGCAAATTACCACAGCTGTGGTAGTGGTAGTTTGCATGGACAAACAGGATATGCAGAGGAATATTATACCAAGCAGCTGATTTATCAATTTGACCGAGAATAACTGCAGATGCGATTTTTTCCTGCATACCAAGCAGGGCCGAAGAAGAAAAAACCAGATCCGATGCCCTTGGTAGCTGGCTCGGTGATGCTTTTTTTCAGTAAAAATAACAGATCCGGTGCCCTTGAAGCAGATCCGGACATTATACACAACACATAAAGCTTTTTGGTGATGCCTTAATTAAAAGTACAATATATATCAAAAGGGTGTTAGCAAAATAGTGCGGAAGCCAAGATCGAGCCCCACGATCACTACACAAAATAATAATTAAACTAAATAAATCACATACATGTCATCGCTTTAATCCAAGATGAACTGCTTCAAATTCAGAGAGTATTGAGTCTTCAATCCTCTACTCTCTAACACTTAGGATGATGGATCTCCTAACCTTCATATGTTTCTATAGAGAGAGGACTGGGACCCAATATAGAAACTGATTCTAATTAGGAAACCCTAACCATCAAGGAATTCCAATTAGATACTTATTAAAATTGTGCAATAATGATACGGTGTAACACATTATATCATAGTACAATGTACCCCTCTAAGATATGGATAGGATTAATCCGGTTTATTAAATATAAAATTAATTATTGTGACCACAATTCTTACAAAGGGGGCCAGGGTCTATTTTGAGAAACCCAACAACCAACAAGATGCAAATTTTTATTCATTCCCAGTATAAGCAAAATGAAACTGAACCTGCTTATTAATTATTGTGGTTTTTTGTAGAATTTTTTTGTAACTCAAAACTTATATTTTAAGTCTGTGAAACCATAGACTCTTCAACGTTAATCTCTAAATTATGTTCTGTTTGTAAAAAATGGTTGCTTTCAAAACCCCTCAAAAAAAATAAAAAAAACATTCCAAATTTAAATCTACTCATACTCTAAAAAGAAGTATTTGAATTTCAAGAATCAATTCAGAAATATAAGGGCCTGTTTGGTTCGCGATTGGAAAACATGTTTTCAAAAACTAATTTACACCTAAACTAATATGCATTTTGTACTGCATCCAAAACTGTTTTAGGATTTAAAATAAAATCATGTATGATTTTACAAAACAAAAAAATGTTATTTTCTTTGTTTTCAATGCAATCATTTAGGATTTTATAGTAAAGTCAAAAGAATAGTTTTAGATGTGATACAAAATATAGTTAATTTAGGTGTAAATTAATTTTTGAAAACAAGTTTTCCAATCTCGAACCAAACGGGCCCTAACTGTTTTAATATTTTTTTTAGTGTTTTTTCGCACTAAGATCTGAAATTGTTGACATTTTAGCTAGGATTGACATCCAAGTTCTCTCTAAATCGAAAAGCATACCAGTTCAACAATCCACTTGATGGGAGAGAAAGAAGAGATAGAAAATAGAAGGGAAGAGAAGAAAGGGAGGGAAGAGAGAGAAAATGGAAGGAAAGAGAAAGAAGAGAGAAAATTTTCTCCAGTTTTCGTTGCAGAGAAATGGAGGGGAAGAGAGAGAAAGGGATTGAGCGGATAACGTGTGAGATGAAGTTTGGGCCGTTTGGCAGTCAATTAATCTCGTACGTTCTAACGCAATAGTTATTCGGGTCTCGTGGGTGATCCGGTTTGAATTAGAAGTTGTTGCCACATCATCTATCATCTGGAACGTTAATATCGAATAATCCGACGGTCCATAATGATGGTGCTAGTGAGGGCATTCTAGTGAGGGCATCGGATCCGCTCTCATATATATATATAGTAAGTCTATACATATACCTATTCCCGTTAGATTCTCGTAACAAGAATCCAACTGACTCATCTTCCCTTCAACACATGCAACACGGATAACACTTAACTTTTACCCGGTACTTACTGAGCTAAGATGGCCAGAATACACTCTTGGATGTCCCGTGAGACAGCTCCATGTCAAATCAAAGTGCATTCATGATTGTCACCAAAGTCTATGACATACCCACCTTATTTCACAATTCTGTTACGCTTTTTCACTTATGTGACAACATCATTATCAACATAAAAATACGGGAAAAACATGAATTTATATAACAAACCTCATATACTTGCTTCCCCCTATCCCCCACCACCATCACTTGTAAATGTTTATGGTGTTTAGGGACACATGATCTGCCACGCTTATTTTATCTTTGAGACAGCAACATATAATAGTTCATATCATCACAAACCGTAAGTAAAATATTCCCAAAATACACATATGCACATCACAACATATGTAATACCCCGCCCTCACATTTCAGGTCTGCAGCCCCTACTCAATGAGGACCGGACATTTCCACGGAACCATTAACAACCTGTAGCTCTAGGGTGTACGAGTTACACCAAGCTAAAAGAAGCTTGCACTCATATTCAAAACAAAGTAAAATAAAGCTGAAATAAACTTTATTAACTTAAAGATAAACTGTTATATAAACAAACGAATAAACGAATATTCTCAAAGAATAATGGACAAAACATGTGTCCAAACTCAACTAAACTTAATTAAAAGAATAAATATTGTTTTCACGGAAATCTAGAAAACTCCAAAGACTTATTCCTGCCTTACGAGCATCACCGCTACAGTGTATTCGCTTGATGACCTGGACCCGAAAAGATTAATGGTGCTAGGTCAAAACCTAGCTAGCAAGTTCACTAGTTCCCTCAGCTTAGATTCAGGATAACCACGTGTTTCACAATAGTGTATTAACATTATAGCATAAGATATTTCAGGATAAAAGATTAAACAAGGTAAAGAGATATATAAGATAATGGCTGTTATATTTTATGATCTTCAATTAAGATTAGGTTCTCGCAACAAGTGGTGTACTCTAGTTACTACCCAAGCTTCACCCGTCCCTGTAGTTCACTCGAAACACTAGCCATGTGCCACGTGAATCCGATGAACTACCTCGAAATCCATCCCCCGAACACTGGTAACCCTGTTGGCGTTACTTACATATCAAGTGATTCTGTAGACCTCACTTGGCGATTCCATAGACCTCGCTTGGAGAGGACCAGGCCTATACAAAACCTAAACTATGTTTGCACACAAGCCAAACAAGTTGTTTGAGCACACATCAAGCTTATTGAGGTTTCTTACATGTTACAAGTGTCCATATATGTTCATCATCATGAAAGCTATTTAACCAAAAGTATATGTAAACATTCATTACTCATATATACATAACTTCATTACACATGCAAGTTATTCACCTTGTTAGAGCCTATGCATGACTACCATCATCAAAACAAGGTCTTCAGCTTGTTTCACTGTCAAAAGCCCCGTATCGACACCAACATGGCTAGTATCGATACTGGCCTCAACTGAACCCTTCAGGCGTAGCTAGGATCGATACCTGCCCGCGTGGGTATCGATACTGCCCTAGTATCGATACCACATAAGCCTGGTATTGATACTAGCACCATATGTCGAACAGGTTTCTTCCCGTATCGATACCTACTCTGTGGGTATCGATACCCCCTAGGTTTCTATGCGATTCTAGGGTTGTTCATCATCAAAACTCCGTGAAATCTTAGTTTTCACACCTGCAAACATTGGGGGATCATATACACATCTCATATACATAGATTCCATACATTCTAACCATTGGAAACACACAAACATCATATGATCATGAATTACATGCATTCTCTCACATAATTCGCATGCAACAACATATAAACAACATACAAACTAGGTTTTCATGCATTCAATCATTAAGGAAGCATAACAACAACATGAATAACCTAAATCTACACCAAAAGAGCAAGTTACTACTTGCCTCAAAACGAAATGATTCCGCTGCTCGAAGAAGAAGAATCCCTATGCTTGACGCCTTCAGCCCCTTCTCTCACGCACACGATCCTTCCTCGATCAACCTTTAAGAGAAACTTGGAGTTTCTCTACCTTCTTGCCTTGCTCGGCCTTCTCTCTCTCTCTCTCTATAAGTCGACCAAAAGAAAACAAGAGGGGTTTTTGGTTTAGTTTATATTTATAACTAGTATAACCCCAAACTTACTATAACTCTATCAGGGTGCCCTTAACAATTGTGGGTACCCCCTAACATTAGTAATTTCTAAAGAAAGGATATTACAACATAGGATGATCATTAGCACATGTTATCTTGCATAATTCATCATCTAAAGCATTTGGAGCAGCATATACATCGCTTTCACATAAGCATACAACAGCGAAATTCAATAAATATATGCATTCAGCAATGGTTTACAACCAGAAAAGTGTAGTCTTTTTTGACAGCTTATTCTCTTTACGATTTTTAAATCTTACGGCTGTTACAGTTGCCACCCACGATCGTGAGATCGTCTTCTGTGGGAAACCCATCATTGGGTATCGCCATAAGGCCGCCTAAAAGGCACGAATCATTTAGATTCAAAATATTTCTCTTGTTCTTGTTATATGTTTTTTTTCCTCTTTTCCAAGTGATCATTCACTTAACGTGTATCTTTTTACACAAAACATGTAACACGCATGCAAATCATCATTTGATATAGGCATGCTTCATCATCATCATGTTAACATAGAAAATATATGTAACATATTTAGGTCCATAAACCAAGCAACCACATATCAGATCACGATTTCAAGGTTAATGAAATCAAACAATCACATATTAGATATCCACATCATCATGGCTAAATCAATTCTCATCCATAAGCGCGTATATGTATATATATATATATATACGTAGGTGTATAACTATATATATATATATATTATCATGCCATCGAAAATAAAACATTTTCACAACAAAGTTAAACTAAATCATATATTTTATTTATACACATTCACACATAAGATTATAATGGTGAATAAATATTCTTAAACCGATTTTCCTCCTACCTTAACCGCGATCCTATTGTGTAGAGGTGACAATCTCTTCTCCTTTCTTCTCTTAGGTCTTCCTTCTTCCTCCTTTTTTTCTTCCTTAGCTTAGGTTTTAGTGGAGGATGTTGGTGTGTTTAGGGATAGTTGGAGAAGAGAGGGAAATAGTTTAGAGAGGGAGGGGAGAAATCGGCTAGGCTCTCTCTCTCTCTTTTTTTCTTTTGAACTTAATGAAGAGAATGAGAGAGGGAGGAAGAGTAGAGGTCGAACTAGGCAGCCTATCTCTCTCTCTCAAAATCAAGATCTACAGCACCCCCACCTTCCATTCTAAAAATTCATCACACTTTGGTATTTTCTCTTCCATTCAAAATATTATGCTAGGGTGTATAACATGACCATAACATCTTGCTGTTCAAAGCTACTTAGGACTTGACATATGTCCATCAAAAGTGAATCCTAAGACTAGCATTTTCACCATGTGTTTAATTCCTACTTGGTGAACAAATATTTCCAAAGTTTGGTGTCATCTATGTATAATAGGTAAGCTTTTGGAATTTTAATAGTCTAACTTATATTTGGTTAGTTTCTCCATTGTGTAGATCGATTATGGCATGTATATATGTCAATTTTGAAACATCTAAAATCTTGACTCCTTAAATGCATCCAACGATTGGCATCTCTTGATTTTTATCTTAGAAAGGAAATATTATTATTATTAGTAATATTTCAAAATGAGCTAACCAAAAATATTCTTCATCAAATGAATTCAAATTTTGAATTCATTTCCTAACTTAGATACTATCCTAAACTTAGTTGTTATTTCTTGATATTTTGGTCACATGCTAACAATTTGAAAAGATATTGATTGTTTTTCAAACTTCCCATATGTATAGATATCTTTTAAATCATTAAGTATTAACCAAATATACATATATATATATATATATATATATAACATGAATATCTCTATTGCATGCATGGAGTCATTTTAGGTACAATATATGTGCTAAGAGAGGGAGGTTGGATCGATTCTCTCTCTCTATATATGTCTAACCCCCCCACTTGTGGAGCCCATAGTTTCATTAATATCTTGCATGCAATATACTTAGTGTGATCTAAAAATATTTTCTAATGAATTAAATCCTCACATGCATATATATATATATATCTATATATATATATATCAAATCAACATATTTTCACATTAAATAATAAAAATCTAGGGTCTTTCTTCAACATGGGGTCCACCCCTTTCCTTATATATATATATAATATGTATTTCTTATCAAAATATTTCACATGAAATAATAATTTCAAATCAACATAACTACTAATGATATCAATACATTTCACATGAAATAAAAACTATTAATGATATCAACAAATTTTACATGAAATAATAATTTCAACTCAACATAACTACTAATATTAACCATCTAAACACATGCAAAGCAAATTTATACATGCATGCAAAATGTGTACGTAGGCAAGGGACTCGTTAATTCTACCCCTATGGAAATCAACACATGGGTTTTGACACCTAACACACTGATTAGTCCAAAATTTCTAGACTATACTCGACCCATGGGCCTGGGCTCATCTTGTCCATTTCACAATATGAGGCAAATAAATTCTCGGGTGTTGCATCATCACCCCCTCAAAAGAATTTCGTCCCAAAATTCAAAATAATCAACAAGGTAAGGTTAAATCAGTCACCTGAAAACACCTCGGGGTATTTTTCCTGAATCACCGACTCCAGCTCCCATGTTGCCTCTTCAGGGCTATGGTGTCGCCACTGGATCTTTACCAGATGAAGCATCTTGTTTTGGAGTTCATGTGTTTTTGTATCCAAGACACGTAAGGGCTTCTCCTCGTATGTGGTATTCTCATTCAACTAAACCTCTTGCCAATCTATTATATGTGAAGGATCCGCGTAATATTTTCCTAGCATTGAAACATGGAACACATTGTGCACAACAACCAATTATAGCAGTAAAGCAAGCCGATACACCACTTCCTCGACTCGACCGAGTATTTCAAATGGTCCGATGTAACGTGGTGATAATTTCCCTTTTTTGCCAAACCTCTTGATTCCAGGTCGTAAGCTGACCCTTAGGAACACATGCTCCCCCTCCTGAAATTCAAGTGGTCTCCTTCGGTTATCAACATACTGCTTTTGTCTATTTTGAGCCGTCACTAATCTCTCCTTGATCAACCGAACAATCTCCGTGGTTCGCTTTATGATATCTGGTCCCATAACGCTCTTTTCACTAACCTCAGCCCAATATAAATGTATTCTGCAATATCTCCTATAGAGAGCTTCATAGGATGCCATGCCGATACTGGATTGGTAGCTATTATTATATGTGAATTGGACAAACGGTAGCTGGTCCACTAGATTCCTTGAACATCCATCGCACATGCCCTCAGCATGTTCTCCAGAATCTGTATGGTCATTTCGGACTGTCTGTCCATCTGCGGGTGGTATGCCATGCTCAAGTGGAGTTACATTCCCATACCTTCTTGGAAACTCTCCCAGAACTGAGATGTGAACAACGGATCTCGGTCCGACACAATAGACAATGGTATGCCATGGTGTACTACGCTTTCTTTCACATACAGAACACTCAGAGCCGATATTGTGTCTATATGCTTAGTGGGAAGAAAATGTGCAGACTTTGTGAGTCTTTCCACGATTACCCAGATACAATCATAATGTTGTGTGGTTTTGGGTCCTCTCACAAATTCCATATTTATGAAATCCCACTTCCATTCGGCAATATCCAGCGGTTTCAGTGGTTCCGCTGGCCTCTGATGTTCAATCTTCACTTGTTGACATATGAAGCACTTTGACACATATAGAGCCACATCCCTTTTCATACCCTTCCACCGAAATTGTCTCTTCAGATCCTGGCACATCTTGGTACTGCCTGTGTGCATAGAAAATGTGGATTCATGTGCCATTGTCAGGATCTCCTTCTTGAGTTCATCCTTGTCCGGCACACATATTTTTCCCTTAAATAGGATTCTTCCATCATTTCCTGTAGTCCATCCCTCTGGCACATCATCAGCCTGGATTCGGGTTTTAACCTCCTGAAGTGAGACATCTTGTTGTTGTGCGTCTATGAGTTTCCTCATGAGGACAGGTTCTGCCACCACATGAGCAAGATATGATCTATCCGTCCCTCCCACCACTTGAAGATTGAAGTTTGCTATTATTTCCATCATTTTGGTAGTTGCCAAGGTTCTGTGACTTTTTCTGCTTAGAGCGTCTGCCACCACATTAGCCTTTCCTGGATGGTAGTTCAACATGAAGTCATAATCTTCCAGGAACTCTAACTATCTCCTCTGACGCAGATTCAGTTCCTTCTGCGTAAAAATATATTTCAGGCTTTTGTGGTATGAGAAAACTTCGAACATCTCTCTGTGCAAGTAGTGCCTCCATAATTTCAGCACAAAACTACTGCTGCCAACTTAAGATCATGAGTTGCGTAGTTCTTTTCGTGGTTCTTCAGTTGTCACGATGCATATGCTACAACCTTTCCTTTCTGTATAAGGACTCATCCCAGTCCTCCTCGTGATGCATCACAGTACACCGTATATCCGATTCCTATCTCAGGGGTCGCTAGAATTGGAGCGGTTGTTAACCTTGTCTTCAACTCCTCGAATAATTTTTCGTATTTAGGGTTCCACTCTAATTTGACTCCTTTCCTCGTCAGCTTTGTCAGTGGAGCTGCTATTCTGGAAAAGTTTTCCACAAACCTCCTGCCAAGCCCAAGAAACTTCGGATTTTATGGACATTCCTAGGTCTCTCCCATCCGACCACCACCGTTGTATTATCAGAGTCCACCGCGATAGCCTGTCCCGATATGACGTGCCCCAGAAATAGAACTTCAGTTATCCAAAAACTACATTTACTCTTCTTTGCATAGAGCTAAAGCTTTCTGAGAGTCTGTAAAACTATTTTTAGATGTTCCTCATGTTCCACCACAGACTTCGAATACACCAGTATATCATCTACAAAGACTACCATAAAACGATCCAAGTAGGGCCTAAACACTCTGTTCAATAGATCCATAAACGCCGCCGGTGCATTGGTTAGCCCGAAGGGCATTACTAAGAATTCAAAATGACCATAGCGGGTCTGAATGTCGTCTTCTTAATATCTTTCTTCCTAATTCTGAGCTGGTGGTATCCCGATCGTAGATCGATTTTTGAAAAGTGCTTAGCTCCTTTGAGTTGATCGAAGAGATCTTCAATCTTGGTAGTAGATATCTATTCTTGATGGCCACCTTATTAAGTTGACGGTAATCCACACATAATCTCATTGATCTGTCTTTCTTCTTTACAAACAACACTAGTGTTCCTTATGGTGATGCACTGGGTCTAATGAACCCCAATTGTTGTAGTTTCGAAGTTGCTTGTCCAACTCCTTAAGTTCTTGAGGTGCCATTCGATAAGGCGGAATGGAGATCTCCTTCGTACCTGGCTAGACTTCTGTCTTGAACTCAATCTCTCGATAAGGAGGTAGTTCTGGAAGTTCTTCGGAGAATACATCTTCGTAGTCATCGACTACCAGAATACTAACCCTTGCCAGTGCTGGAACATTTGCTTCTTCCAGGAATGCTAATAGAGCTCGATGCTGGTTAGTGAGGCATTGCCTGATCATCCCAATTCTGAGTGGATCGATGATCTTCTCTTTATCTCTATAGATAGATAACATGTGTCCCTCCGGAGTGGTACAAGTGACTTTTCTATTAAGACAGTCCAGTATGACTCTGTAGGTGGACAACCAGTCCATTCCCAAGATTACATCATACTCCACCATTTTCATGACAATAAGGTGTACTGCCAGTTCATTATCGGCTAAAATAATAGGATAAATCCTACGAACTTTATTCAAGATGATAGTTTTCCCTAGAGGGGACGTTATATGCAATGAGTACCCAAAAGGTGTAACTTTTAACTCAAGGGTTACAGCAAAATGTACAGATATAAAAGAATGCGATGCACCAGAATTAAAAAGTATCTTAGACCAGGAGCTATAAATCAAAAATTTACCTTCAATAGCGGCGACTTCAGCATTCACCTCGGGAGGTGCCAGATGGTTGACATGACCTTGCACCTGCGGTGCCTCCTGTGGCTTCAGTTGATATGGCGGTGCATTGTTCCTTGCTTGATGTTGTGGTCGCCCTTAACCATTATATGGGCGATTATGTTGCTGATTCTATTGCTGACCTTGAGGTCCGTGATAGGGTGCTTGTCCTTGATTCTGATGATTCTGTCTTCGATCCGATCTACGCGGTTGTTGTGGATAGTTCTTTACAATGTGCCCTTCCTAGCCACAATGATAACACTTCCGTTCGTTGTTGCCTATTGGTTGTTGTCTATTCCCTTGCTGGTTCGGTGTCCGTTGAGCTTGCTTGGGATTTGGCTTGTGTTTTTCCACTAGTCACTTCGTTCTTTTTCTCTCTGGTTGTTAACCCATTCTACTTCCATTACTAATGCGGTATCAACAGCCTGAGCGTAGGTGTCATAGCAAAATGGAACCACTCTCCCTATAATTACTGCCTTCAATCCTCCCTGAAATTTGCGAGCCTTGAGTAACTCTGTGGTGATCACATATGGGTATATCGAGACAGTTCAGTGAATTTTTTCTCATACTAGGTGACCATCATGTCTCCTTGAACCAAATTCATAAACTTTATGCTCTTTTGTGCATGTGCAGTTTTTGAAAAGTATCGCTGCAGGAAAATTTCTTCAAGTTCTCCCCATGTTAGATTTTCCACATTCAGAGTCCGTGTGATTGACCCCCACTAGTGTTCAGCCTCCCCTTTAAACAGATAAAGTGCTAACTGCACGCGATGTTCCTCTGCCATCCCCGGAGCCATGAATTTTGGTTATGCTTAGCAGCCATTCTTCTGTCTTCGATGGGTTCTCTCTCCTCATGAATTCTTTCAGAGGCAGTCCTTGGAATTCCTTCAATAGATTAACTCCATGATGAGACTGTGACTGAGGTGGTTGTCGTGGTTGTTGCTGCTGAGTTGTCTCCATGTTGTTGGTAATTCTTCCCAAAGCTTCCACAACTCTATCTATATTGTTCTTTAGTCTTTGAGTGCGATCCCGCAATTCCTCTTGAGATTGGTTCACCTCCGTTCGATTCACGGCAGAATTTGCCTCATGTGCTTCCGTTACGTTCCTTTGTCCTCTCGTCATTTCTTCTTCGCCTATGTCTCTCTCTCTCTCTCATTCAGAAGAAGAAGAGACTATTATCTACTTGCTAATAAAGTTTCTAGTAACTATACACATATAGTCCATTTATATCATATGTCTTTTAGTTGTTTACCCCGCCCAAAAATTAAAGTTTTTGAAAACTGATTTGAAGCGTGACAAACATAACAAGTGTAAATGAAAGGTGTAAAATCTTGAGATTAAATTTGTCGTTGTGGATCTCACACCAATACAAAAACCTGCAACTTCTCTACTAAAATAGCAAAACGGTAAGTAGGATATCAAACTAAATCAAGTAGAGAACCAATAAAAAGAAATTAATTTCAGATTAAACTAATGAGATTAAAAGAGTTGATTAAATAAATAAACTAAACTGATAATTTAGGAATAATATGGGATGGATTCTCAAGAGAATGGAATCCACTACCACAGATCCATACAAATAATTTAGTACTATTAAACTTTTTATCTATGTTTCCACCATGATTTCGTTATTACTCTAATGTAAATAAAAATAGGTATTCTTTGTATTCCTGGAAGGCAATCACAAAGAATCCTTTCCTTATTTTTAATCAATTAAAAACTAAAGAAAAGGAATATAAACTTCATTGACAAAGATTTATGATTCCCCCAACGCTTTAGAGGAGACGTTGATCATTGAGATGTTCAAAGAAGTCTCTCTAGAGGAAAACATAAAACTAAGAAAAACGAATACTAAACTAAAAGCATTTCAGCCATGGTGGCTTCATTTCTCTCTTAAAAATAAATTAAGTAGACATCATAATAATGAAAAGAGAATAGAAATAAAATTGCATTGCTAAAATAAAAGTATTACAAACTAAAACTGAAAATAAATTCTCAATTTCTCTCTAACAATAACTCTCAGTACTAGGGATTGAATACAACTGATGGAAATGCCCTCTATTTATAGTTTTTCTGGAGGCTGCACCAATAGTTGAGATGATTCTGAAGGATCCAACGGTTTTCAAAAATTATCAGCAGCTGAACGGCCCAGATTGATTAGGGTTTTGAAATAGACGGTTAAGATAACAGATAGAGGATAAAAGGCTAATTCAAATTTTGAATTTGAATTATAGATCTGTGTGAAGATAGGATAAGGCAAATTTGAATTTGAATATGAATTTGATTCTTGGATTTGCCTGAAGATAATGATCCAGTGCTGCTCAGATTATGATCCAATGCTTCTCAGGCTCTTAGAAAAACTCCAAAAATATTTAAAATTCTGCAGCTTCTAAGGCTCGAACCCAATACCTATTACGTGAACAACTAGCACTCAAGCCATCTTTGCCTACCACCTCTTATGTTGTAAAGTGAACTAATTTTCTTTTATTTCTCTTCTTTGGGCTGATTCACATGCTTTTTGACTCATTTTGTGGACTTCCAAACTTAATCCATACAAAAATACAAAATGATCACAATTAGCTCTTTTTTAACAATTCTATGGTTTAGTAAAATGTTATTTAAGGGTTAAATATTGTAGTTTTGAGTGCTTATCACACTACCCCCAAGCATCATTTTGCTAGTCCTCAAGCAAAAGAGAGAATAAAAGAGTTAAGCTACCAAAACTTAACAAAAGTTCTAACTGTAAAAAAACTAACTGCGCCACTTTTGCTGACCACTTTCGATTGCATTTAGTATATGTAACAAGCCCTTAAACCCCTAGGTTTCCCCAAGTGGACGAGATGTAGCCTCGTGAGGGTTTGTAGTGAATATACCCACAAAATTCGAAATAAATTAAAAAGAATGGTTCTCCCCTATTTTTTTCTCAGAGAATGTTTCTTCCATCCAATTAAATGAAAGACAAGGGGTGTAAATATGAAGTCCTCCAGATTTAGAGAGATACTTAAAATGGCATAAATACAAAATTTATATCTTAAGTATTTAGGAACAGAGTGTAAGTGA
This sequence comes from Macleaya cordata, assembly GCA_002174775.1. Classification (NCBI taxonomy): domain Eukaryota; kingdom Viridiplantae; phylum Streptophyta; class Magnoliopsida; order Ranunculales; family Papaveraceae; genus Macleaya; species Macleaya cordata. Next base: position 686,065 of record MVGT01001528.1, on the reverse strand, counting down.
GTGTGAACAGCCATCCTAATACAACTTAAGTATATAAGTAATATAATTCCTAAAGCCTTTGGAAAAGATGTTTCGACTTCAAATCTTACCAAGTTATTCTCTCTGAAAGAATCACTCTGAGATGGGTTATTTCTCTCTTATATGTGAGAAAAAGAGTACAAAATTCAAACATCTCACATACTTTGAAGAACAACAGGTATAGAAAAATTAGAGTAGTCTCATAGAAAGAATGTTGATCACTTGAGAATGTCGAGTTACTCACCATGATGTCTTCTCATCTATTATCTACTTCCTATCATACCTCACCAAAAATCTAAAAGACCTTTATTGGGTTGTAATGAGTCTTGGGTAGGCTAACCAAGAGAATGGTAAATAAAAACAAAAAGTGTTTCTGAATAGGTAGGACTTCAAAGTAACTCCAAGGGAACTTCTTCTTCTTTTTTTTCTTTTTTTTTTCTTTTTTTTGAATTGCTGGCCATATTTGAATTTTCTAACAATAACTGTTTCCTCCAAGCTTCTCAAATTTTGGGTTTTCATTTGTCCCCTTCCATCTATTTTATTTCCTAACACTTTTCAGAAACACAAATGGGTAAGGATTTTGTTTTGTTTTTTTTAAGTGGGTAGAGATGGTGAACAAAGAAAATGCTAACTTTTGCAAGAGACAAAGTTGTTTCTAATGGAATTATTCATCAAGGTGGTCTAACAGGCCCAAACGAGAAATTAAAAGTACCTTTTGTTATTTCTAAGCATTAGTATGATGCTCAAGCTTCAAATAGACTACAAGATATATGTCTCTCGTAATTCGAAAGAGATGTCATTCTCAGTGATCAACCAAACTGAAGAATAATGAGACTAAACAACAATTAATACATTATCCAAAGAAAATGAGAGTTATCTTGTAACTCAGAATTACGTAAGACTCTCTGCAAAGGTGAAAGGCTCTAAACTCACAGGGTTTAAGTCTGCACTATTATTCCTCTGGTTCCTCAGAAATTAACTACTTTTTAATTCAAGTCATACTAAGTTGCTATTGTGCATAATAATTCTGTTTCAAGTACTTATGACATAATAGCAACAAACTAAACTTCAAACCATACATTAATAACCTTTAGCTCTCATAAGTTGAATCATTAGATAATCCAATCTCATCATTGCTTAGGGTACTAAACCTAAAAGCTGATTTTTTTAACATAAAAACGACTTTATTTCTGTTGAAAATATTTTCAAAAGAGGTAAAATTTTTGATAATCTCCCACCCTCAAAAAAAAGACAACACTGTCTCCAGTGGAAAAAGGGCGAAAAGATGGAATAGTGTACTAAGTTTAAAAGGGAAAGAATAAAATTGGAACATATTACCTCAATTCAAATTATATTTAGTGGCACTAACCCAACACTAAATCTGGATAACACCTTAAATAAACAATGAAGTACACATAATAGAGTCAAATAAAATCCTACACTAATGGTTGTAATCTATATAGTTACGGAGCTAGTGAGATGCAGTGAAAAACATCTAAATAGAGTTCTCAAAAATCAATCCAGACTAACTACGTAGATACAACTCTAGTTAGGGTTGCCTCCCAGAAGCTGTAATGCCCCGCCCTCTTATTTCAGGTCTCCAGCCCCCTATTCAATGAGATCCGAGCATTTCCACAGACCCATTAACAACCTATAGATCTAGGGTGTATGCGTTACACCAAGCTAACAAGAAGCTTGCACTCATATTCAAGACAAAGTAAAATAAAACTGAAATAAACTTTATTAACTTAAACATAAACTGTTATATGAACAAATGAATAAACGAATAATCTCAAAGAATAATGGACTAAACATGTGTCCAAACTCAACCAAACTTAATTAAAAGAATAACTAATGTCTTCACGGAAATCTAGAAAACTCCGAAGACTTATTCCTGCCTTACGAGCATCACCGCTACTGTGTATTCGCTTGATGACCTGGACCTTAAAAGATTAATGGTGCTAGGTAAAAACCTAGCTAGCAAGTTCACTAGTTCCTTTGGCTTAGATTCGGGTTCACAAGAGTGTATTAGCATTACAACATAAAATACGTCAGGATAAAAGATTAAGCAAGGTAAAGAGATGCACAAGATAATGGCTGTTATGTTTTATGATCTTCAGTTAAGATTAGGTTCTCGCAACAAGTGGTGTACTCTAATTACTACCCACGTTTCACCCGTCCCAGTAGTTCACTCGAGACACTAGCCGTGCGCCACATGAATCTGATGAACTGCTTTGAAATCTATTCCCCGAACACTGGTAACCCTACCGGCGTTACTTACATGTCAAGTGATTATGTAGACCTCACTTGGCGATTCCGTAGACCTCATTTGGAGAGGACCAGGCTTATACAAGACCTAAACTATGTTTGCACCAAGCCAAACAAGTTGTTTAAGCACACATCAAACTTATGGAGGTTTATTACATGTTACAAGTGTCCACATGTGTTCATCATCATGAAAGCTATTTAACCAAATGTATAAGTAAACATTCAGTACTCATACATACATAACTTCACTACACATGCAAGTTATTCACCTTGTTAGAGCCTATGCATGATGCTACCATCATCAAAGCAAAGTCTTCATCTTGTTTCACTGTCAAAAGCCCCCCCTGTACTGATACCTACCCAGCTGGTATCGATACTGGCTTTGGTATCGATACCAACATGGTTGGTATCGATACTGGCCTCAACTGAACCCTTCAGGCATGGCTAGTATCGATACCTACCCGCATGGGTATCTATACTGCCCTAGTATCGATACCACATAAGCCTAGTATCGATACTGGCACCACCTATCGAACAGGTTTCTGCCAGTATCATTACCAACTCTGTGGGTATCGATAACCCCTGGGTTTCTACGCGATTCTAGGGTTGTTAATAATCAAAACTCCGTGAAATCTTAGTTTACACACCAACAAACATTAGGGGATTATATACACATCTCATATACATAGATTCCATACATTCTAACCATTAGAGACACACAAACATCATATGATCATGAATTACATGCATTCTCTCACATAATTCGCATGCAACAACATATAAACAACATACAAACTAGGTTTTCATGCATTCAACCATTAAGGAAGCATAACAACAATATGAATAACCTAAATCTACACCAAAAGAGTAAGTTACTACTTGCCTTAAAATGAAACGATTCCGCTACTCAAAGAAGAAGAAGAATCCCTACGCTTGACGCCTTCAGCCCCTTCTCTCACACACGCGATCCTTCCTCGATCAACTTTAAAGAGAAACTTGGAGTTTCTCTTCCTTCTTGCCCTGGTCGGCCTTCTCTCTCTCTCTCTATAAGTCAACCAAAAGAAAACAAGAGGGGTTTTGGGTTTAGTTTATATTTGTAACTAGTATAAACCCCAAACTTACTATAACTCTGTCAGGGTGCCCTTAACAATTGTGGGTGCCCCCTAACATTAGTAATTTCTAAAGAAAGGGTGTTACAGAAGCGCTAAGTTTAACGTCTTCAGCTAGATAAAAATGGGGTACAACCCTAAACAAGTCCTCACTGGTATTGAGGATCAACAAGTAAGACTTCTTCAAACTCTCGAGGGTGAATCTCAAGGAAAGGCTTAAGACGATGAGCATTGACTTTGAACAACTTACCGTTCTTAGGATCCTCTATTTCAATAGCACTATGACTCGTAATGTTATAGACGAGATAAGGACCAGACCAACGTGACCGTAATTTACCCGGAAACAATTCTAGATATGAAGTATATAAGAGAAACTTCTCACCAAGGAAAAATTCCTTCCGAAAAATGTGTTTATGATGTGTCAATTTAGTTTTTGCTTTGTAGGTCTTAGAACTTTCATAGGCATCATTTCTGATTTCCTCTAATTCATCGAGCTGGAGTTTCCTACGGTCACCAGCTTTATCTAAGTCAAAGTTCATGGTCTTAATAGCCCAGTAGGCTCGGTGTTCTAACTCAACAGGGAGATGACAAGCCTTTCCATAGACTAACCTGTAAGGAGACATGCCTATAGAGGTCTTAAATGTATTACGGTAGGCCCATAAAGCATCAGATAGCCGAAGTGGCCAATCCTTTTTATTGGGGTTAACCGTTTTCTATAAAATTTACTTAATTTTCCTATTTGACACTTCCACTTGACCATTTATTTGTGGGTGGTAAGATAGGGCAACTTTATGGGTTATCCCATACTTAGACATCAGGCTCGCAAATGCAAAAGTTAGTACCATTATCACTAATGATGGCTCTACGTGTACCAAATCTAGGCAAAATTAGGTCTTTGAAGAAATTCACCACAACTCTATGGTCAACGGTCTTGGGGGCTAAGGCTTCAACTCATTTGGACACATAATCTACGGCTAGAAGGATATAGGTGTAACTATAAGAAGGTGGAAAAAGACCCATGAAATCAATACCCCAAACATCAAAGATTTCAACAACAAGGATAGATTGTTAGGGCCACTCATTCCTTTTGGTTATTCTCCCTAATTGTTGACATCTAAGGTAGGCTGAACAATAACTATGGGTGTCCTTAAAAAGGGTAGGCCAATAAAATCCTGACTGCAATATTTTCGCAGTAGTTTGATTTGAGCTAAAATGGCCACCACATGCCTGGTCATGACAGAAGAAATGATTGACTGTAGTTCATCATCGGGGATACACCTATGGATAATTTGATGTGGACAATACTTAAACTATAACATCCCGGACCTTGGGTGTACTTACACCTCACCTGGGCGTAAATATCCAAAGCCCAGAACGTTAATAATATGGGTTTTTTTAAATACATTTGAGTCCAACACTATTGGGCTTGGTCAATTCTGGCCCAACTAACAGGGTTTGGGTTTTAACTAGCAAAGTTAAACTGGGCCTACATCTAATTTAGGGTTTTTAAAATGAAACCTAACTTAATTGGATCGGACCATAGGCCGAAGCAAGTCAATGGGTATATATAGGGTTCTAGGGTCCACATGCCTTAAGTCTTTTATTTCATAAAATGTGCCAGCAATGAGTCTGTACTTGGCTGAATGCTACACAATATAATAAGTATCCAAACGAGTAACCCTTCAGGGGTTTTATTCAAAATCGCTTTTACACTCATACAATATTTTTAAAATAATTTTTAGACAGAAAATCGTACATAAAATAATACTTTGATTAGACCTTGTGCAGTAGTCAGGTCATGCATATTGTGTAATTAAAAAATTTATGGTTTGCGTTCTATGTATTGGAATCAGGTTCCGTCAGAACCCTTTGAAACTAGACTCAGAGCTGCACATTATTCATGTTTTGTCCAAAGTCAAGTTCCTAAGGGATTCATCCAGAATCATGACGCAATCCCAGCACTAGTGAATTCGATGTCAACTTAATTATAGTACACATACATTAGATTTAAAAATATAAAAAGGAGATTATCCTATCCTAACATTATAAAATGTTTACTGCGTCTTCCTCTGGATCTCATGAATCCAGGGATACAACCAAAATTAAAAACCAATAACCGAAATAGAATATATGATCAAAATACCAACTGCTGGTCAAAAAATCCAGCCTACTGTCTAAAAACTGAAATAGTCTACCCACCTTGTCCAAGTAACCTTTCCAAGCTTATTCAAGATAAAACTACCAAAAAAATAATCATGGAAAACCTACCTAGTATTCCTCTTCACGAATACGCCGCAACTTGCGTCCCTACGCATCCCTTTCACTGATCTGTGAAAGATGAAAAGAACGGGGTGAGCCGATGCCCAGTAGGGATTCATATTCCATCTAACACATTACAAGAACAACACAAACATATATAAATCATATGTAGAATAGAAACACATCAAAATATATAACATCTACATTACCGATGATTTCTGACCGAATGTTTTATTCGCGTTCTTGTTTTAAACATTAGGTTTCTCTTTCCATCGTACATCATACAATCTTCTGCAGGATTCCCTCACTTTGATGGACATGGTTTGGAATAATCCATCAAACCATGCATCACATCTCAATATTACTTATTAGTGGAACGTTTTTTTCATTACTTTTCATGGGATTTAACATTATGAAATATATATCAACGTATGTAACATATGTAAGCATATTCAATAGTTCATGGAAATTAGCCCCTCATGAACATGTATTCCACATAAAATCAAAGGAAAAACAGTACATATATACTCACAAATACCTGCGTTCCCCCTACCTTTACCGCATGATTGATGACGGTTGCTCCACTAGTTTCTTCCCTTTCCTCTAAGCTTTAGAACCTTGGGTTTTTCTTAAATTTTTTGAAGAAGAAAAACCCCCAAACAACCCCACCTGAGGTTGCTGCCGTTTTTCTCCTTCTTTTTTTTTGTTTCAACTCTCCAAAATGGAGAGACTTGGAGGGATCGGCCCTAGTATAGCCGATCTCTCCCTCTCTCCCTAGATTTTCTCTAACTCAATTAGTTTCCTAAATCTCTTCTCACTTTCCTCCTTATCTTCTTTGACCAAGATAGAGATTTTAGCAATATTTACAACAAGCATTCCTTCTTAAATGGGCTACACGGTTAGGGTTCCCTAGGATTGGATGGTGGTGATCACTTAATCACCATCCAAGGGTTCACACTATTTTAATTTTATAAAACCCTAGTATTTCATTTTTATCCAATGAGAAGATTGGCTAATTAGTTAACAAAATTTTAGGGAGAGAATAGAGGAGAGATCGACCTCCTCTTTGTGCTTGGCTGACTCTTACATTGTGGCCCTTATTTTTGTGTCCAATTGATTTCTTAAAAATTATGGAAACCCACTAGGATGTTCATAAGTGTCTCTAGATTAGATCCTACGGTTCGGTTATCCCAAACCTTGCAAGATTACCAAAAATAACCCTACCTTTAATTTATGGTAAGTTTTCTAAGTTTTGTATAAAAATTGGATTCCTAACAATTTTAGTATGAGTGACCACTCTCTCTATTTATTTATTATTTTTAAAATTCTAAAATCACCTCCATATCTTATTTCCTAAAATATCTCCTTCCAAACTAATCTTGATTAATCTCTAAGACTTAATATTTCTTTCCTACTACAAGAAAAAACCCCCTCTTACAACGTTGGAAAAACGTTGTTAAACCCCTTTTACAATGTTTTAGCCAACATTGTAGTACCTAGGTGTTGTAAAAGTAGAAAACTTTTCACAACTTCTGATAAACTTTGCACCATACGTTGTAAATATATGTGTTTGCAGTGTGTTTTTTTTTATTTTAACAACGTTCGTTCCACGTTGTTATTTATACCTTTAACAATAATTCTAAAACGTTGTAACAATATTTTTAACAATAATTTTTGTACGTTGGTTTTTACAACGATTAACAAAGTTGTAAAAGATTATTTTATTACCTTTATGCAATGTTTTGAAAATACATTTTAACAACAGTAATTAAACGTTGTTAAAAGGCCTATCACAATGTTTTACAAACATTGTTGAATGTATTTTCATTTTAAAAATGTTTTTGTAAAAATTACATTACCAAGTAGTTGTGGGCACCTATTAAACACATAAAAACATTCACTCACCATGTCATATCAGTGTTCACTTATATACCTAAGCCATATATTCCATGTAAGTGGCTCTCAGATTTAGTGTGTAAGAAAATGAAACAATTTGAAAATACAATAATACAACATTGCAAAAGTTCAATATGTAGACCTTAGCTTAACTAATAACTTCATGAGAGCAGAGGAAAAATTACAACTTAATTAAGTATTCCAAAAGATCTAAGAAACACCTTGACAAACAACAAACCAACCCTTTTCTAGCTACATCCTTTCGTTGCAGAAATTTCGGCAAAGTCTCCTTCGTTTGTATGCAATATATTCACCTGCTAAGCTGTAACACCACATATAAAATTTAATTAATTTTACAATTCATATAAAAAGTTTGTAATCTGTAAAATTGTATAGCATCTTAACCATGTTTCACAAATTGAATAATTTTCTTCCATATTCTCTATCACTTCATTCATAATGTTTTTATCCATCTAAATACTGTGAATCATGCAGCTTTTGCATTTCAATGGCCATAAAAAAAATAATAATGTAAAGAAAAGAAAGAAAGCCTGCAATTATAGTGCAACTAGTTTTGTTCAAATGAAGCTGAAAATTATGGCTAATTTAAATCACAATTGAGGCTCATGAATCTCTGAAATCAAACTCATAAAGAGGGGCAATTTAGTTAATCCTTTTGCAGCAACTTGGATGAAATTCCAAAATAAACAAGAAATCCACCCAATGTTGAAAAAACCTACATAATTAAGAGATGAAATAAAATGGATGGGAGCTGCCAAACTAAAAAGGTTGTTCATCACTATCTTGTTTAAATCACATTCACATAATAATATGAAAAAGAATAGACATTCCATTATACTTTTTTCATGATGGCAACAATTCTAGGATTAGAAGAAATACATTCTCATAGCCTCGGATTCTAGAGGGTCAACCTTTTACCTTTCACCTTCAATGCCAAAAAAATAGAACATGCAAAAAGAATTAAAGATGAAAGTCCTAGCTTCTTGAAGAATAAATTCTAATACAGTAAAAGAAATAATTAATAACTCTACCTCTTAACAAATTCTGTTACACATTTAGTACCAAGAATAAAAGTTTGTCAAAAATACACAAACTGCAATACTAAAGAATGTAAACCTGAGAGCATCTTCTCAAATCAAGTTGAGGATCATTTACCTAAATGCCTAAAACAACAAACATGCTAATAGATGGCGTAACCTAATAGAGTGAAAATTAAAATAACACATACTGTGGATACCAGTAAGTATTCATCCACCCATTGATGTGTACTAGAAGGATTTGGTGTAAGATAATAATGTACAGTTGCAACATTTGCATGTAAAGATTACGTGCAAGATATGAAAGTATTGTTTATGAGCACTTCCAATGGACACACAAATAGTGTTAAATCATCCTAAAATGCATTTATGAATATGTCATGATTAAAATTATAACATTGTTTGAAAGCATCTACTGCAACAGGATTTTAACAAAGGGAACCTCAAGAACATCACCTGCTTAGCATTTTAATAGTCTAAAAAATAAAACACATCAAATGGAACATATTCACTGCCTAAAGAGAAATTAGAATGAACTTGAATTGAGCCTAAGGAAATGTAAAACATGGACAATGACTTGTAGTAGTCTAATTTCAATCCAAACTGAGATATAGTGTAGGACTTACCAATGAAATAGATTCAAATTTAAAATAGCGTGCATCTTTACCGCAACCCACTTTAGTTAATTGCTGAATTTTGGTCTTCAAAACTAACTTACTAATTTACATGACCTGTAGTAGCAGCAGAAGCATCACTTTTAGTGCTTAACATGGACTATAGATACAACACTATTTTATGAGATGCACTTGAAAAGAAACATTAGTTTACATAAAAATTACATTTATATTCAATCGATACAAACACTAGATTACAATAACTTACATTAGAAGTTATCAATTAGAGAAACTTCAACTACTCCAACAAGAACAAGAACAACAACGCATTAATTAAAAACATAAAAATTAGGTTTCTAACTTCAAATCAACTACTTTAATACTCAAAGAAACTGAAAACCAAACAACTCGAAGAAAAATACTATTAATAATGCAAAAAAAAAATTCCCAAAGTTGTAGAGGGAACTCAAAGTATGAAACAAAGATAACCAAATAAAGAACGAGAGAGACAAAACAAAAGTGAAATCAATACTTAGAAATTCAAATCCCCAACCTGATGATATGAATCATGTGGTGGCAATGACAGTGGAGAAGATCAATTCCTGCAATAATAGAGAGGGATGAGTGAGAAAGATTAAAAAGTTGCAAAAAAAAAAAATAGATTGAGAGAGTTGGAGATGAAGGAGCTTTAGATCAATGAACAGATTAAGAGAGTTAAGGAGAGAGATGGAGATGTAGATGAAGACGACGACGAATAGATTTTTTTGGATAAATTAACACCAGATGATCCCTTAAACAACAACTAAAAATACTAATTAACTGATCAAAAATTAAAATGGCCACGTGATACGTGCATATCATTGTGGGTTGTGAGTGGGGTGTTGTGAGTTGAGTGGAGTGAGTTGACTGGAGTTTTATAATGCTTTGTGAGTGGATTGTGAGTGGGATGTGTTTGTGCGTGTAGTGGGTTTATTGGTAGAATTGTAATAGTAATTTTATAGCTATTTAAGGAGCCACCGATTGAGGACTTTCCTCACGGTTGAATTGAATCTTCTTACCTGTTTCTCCTTCTTCCCCTCTCTTCTGAAACTTCTCTCTCTCAATTATCTCTCATTTCAATCTCATTTTCTATTAACTCAAATATCACATAAAAACCACCCTATCAATTGGTATTAGAGCATACCGATAATATCCCTATTCCGCCACCATTCACCATCACTTTCGAGTCTCATCCATTATCCACCACCATCGCCAATCGCTTCTGCCATTTCCCCATTAACCTTCACCGTTGACCATTATCAACCTCAAAAAAAAATAAAAATTATGTGATCACCAACTCCACCTTCTTAAAAGCATTTGGGAGAACTGAAGATTTGTTGAGAAGTGAAGTTTCGTTGTTCACCATTGTAGGGGCTATCATAGATCATCTTGCCATACCCGTGAGTAGCCATCGATTAATCAACCTCATCTGCATCTGCAAATCATAACTGTTGAAATTTCAGATCAAGGTTGTCTACCTCCTTCTACTGCCATCCTTTCGGTAAGATATCGAGGAATCGAATCAAAACTGCCAAAACCATTAGTTAGGGTTAATACTACATCCATCATCATTGCTCCCACCCATTAAAAAAAATAAAAAATAAAAATAGCACGTTCATCGAACAAAATACATCACCTTTATTTTATTTTTTAACATTTTTTGTCTCTTTTGTCTCTTTATTTAATATTTAGTCCATCACCTTTATTTTATTTAATTTTTATCTTCATATTTGTCCACCTATTAAAAAAAAAAATCAGTACCCGGTTCCTTCAGTGATTAGCATCACCACCATTAATTAGATTTCCAAAAAAAAAAAATTAAGCTACTTCTTAGTTCTAGTCATCTGAGCCCATCAGAAAACTATTTTAATATTCAGGCTTAATTAGGAGTTACTAATTTGGTTTGGGCTTGAACATTAGGCCCACTAGCAGATTACTTTGGTCTTTAGAACTTTGGTATTAAAGCCTCAATGACTGAAGGTACCCGTCTCAAAAACCTTGATGCTGAAGTTAAGATCCCCACTGGGAAAGTCGAAAGGCAAGAAAAATTAGCCCAATAAAGCCACAAGTTAGCCGAAGACAATAATCAAAACATTCTACAAATTCTTCAAAAACATTGAGAAACCAACATCAAGTACCACCTCAACTGAACAAACCTTCCCAATCCATGACCGACCATGGCACGCATAATTTCCAAAGTTCTCTGGTAACGACCCCAATGGATGGATATATCGAGCCGAGCAGTATTTTACAAGCAACCAAATTGATCCTAGTCAATGGATTTCCATCGCCTCTTATAATATGGAAGACGAAGCCTTACAATTTTATCGTTGGCTTGTAAATGCTCGTGGTCAGCTTACCTGGCGTGACCTCACTAATGGAATCCTACAACGGTTTGGTCCCTCTATTTTTTATGATCCAGCAGGAGCTCTTACAAAGCTCAAACAGGTTGGGACTGTTTCTGACTACCAAAAAGAATTTGAGTGTCTCTCAACGGCCTCTCTGAATCATTTTTGTTAAGTTGTTTCATCAGTGGATTACGAGATGACATTCAACCTAGTGTGCGAATGTTTCAACTAAGGGATCTGCTCACAGTCATAAGACTTACCCATCTTCAAGAAGAACAACTGATGGCCTCCAAACAAGTACCCCGTCAATCCAATTATCATCAACATAAGTCTACATTCGTCCCTTCCTCACCTTTTCGGCCACCTTCTTCACGACCTCTACCATCATTTACACCGTCACAAACTCGGTCACAAAACCGACCTAGTCTTTTAGGACCACCTCCACCAGCTCTTCCTCCAGTTCAGCATGTGTCAGCAAATGATATGAAAGAGAGAAGGAAAAAGGGATTGTGTTACCACTGTGATGAGAAGTACTACTATGGACATACTTGCAAAAATCCACGGATATTCCTTTTGGAAGGATGTTCGCCTGAACAAGATCAAGAACATTGTCCTGACACTACTGAATTTCCAAACGACGAAACCTTGGATGAGTCTTCTCCAGAGATATCCTTGCATGCAATTGCTGGTACAAATACCCCTCAAACTATGCGGCTTATTGGTACTTTATATAACAAATTTATCTCTATTTTGATTGACTCTGGGAGTACCCACAACTTCGTGGATCCCCAAATAGTTGCTAGTTTGCGAATTCCTGTCAGTACAGGTAGCAAGTTTCAGGTTATGGTGGCTAATGGATCATACCTTGAGAGTGAAGGATGATGTTTGGTGGTGAAAGTGCTTCTTCAAGGGGTACCTATCATTGCTGATTTTTTCATTCTACCCTTAGGAGGTTGTCATGCCATGTTAGGGGATCAATGGTTATGGACTCTAGGGCCCATCATGTGGGACTTTGCAGCCATGATAATGACATTTGAATTAGGGGGTGTTTCTTGTCAACTACAGGCAGTAAGCTCAGATCCTGTTGACATCCTTGTCACCACAAAATTTCAAAAAGAAGTTTCGCAATTCGGCAAGGGACTTATGTTCCATTTAATCTCCCTACAAACTGTGCAACTCATTGATGATATTGACTCAGACATACAAGATCTTCTGGAAAAATTTTTAACTATTTTTTCAGAACCGAAAGGCTTACCGCCTAGCCGTGCACATGACCACAAAATTCCCTTGATCGAATCGAGCTCACCGGTGAATGTACATCCTTACAGGTATCCCCACTACCAAAAAAATGAAATCGAAAAGTTAATTTATGAAATGTTGTCTTCTGGAATTATACATTCTAGCACCAGCCCCTACTCTTCCCCAGTATTATTAGTTCAGAAATCGGACGGTAGTTGGCGCATGTGTGTCGACTATCGTTCTCTTAATAATGTGATGGTAAAAGATAAATTTCCAATACTAGTTGTCGATGAGTTGCTTGATGAATTAAATAGGGTGGCTATATTTTCCAAGCTCGATCTCAGATTCAGCTACCATCAAATTCGGGTAGCTGCACAAGATATACCAAAGATGGCATTTCGAACACATGAGGGACATTATGAATTTTTGGTAATGCCTTTTGGTTTATCTAACGCACCCTCTACTTTTCAGTCACTAATGAATGAGATTTTCAGGCCTTATTTGCGCAAATTTGTACTCGTCTTCTTTAATGATATTTTGGTTTATAGCATCACCAAAGAGGAACACTTACAACATCTCCATACAACCTTAACAATCTTCTACCAACATCAGTTGTATGCCAAGATGTCAAAGTGTTGTTTTGGGGTTTCTGAAGTCAACTACTTGGGTCATGTCATCTCACGGCATGGAGTAACCATCGAATCTGAAAAAATCAGAAGTATTATGGATTGGCCTGTTCCCGACAACCTCAAGACCTTACGTGGCTTTCTCGGGTTAACAGGATACTATCGAAAGTTTATTCAAGGATATAGAGTTCTAGCTGCACCTCTCACGAGCCTCTTGAAAAAGGATTCCTTTCATTGGGACAAAAATGCTACTATTGCCTTTAAAAAGCTTCAAGAGATAATGACTTAATCACCTGTTCTGCGTTTACCAGATTTTACTAAAGACTTTGTTATTGAGTGTGACGCATGTGGTGTCAGAATTGGTGTGGTTCTTATGCAAGATCATCATCCAATCTCCTATTTCAATCAAGCATTAAAAGGGCGTGAGCTCTCCTTATCCACTTATGAAAAGGAGATGCTAGCGATTGTTAAGGCAATCCAAAAATGGTGACCCTACCTTCTAGGTCGTCCTTTTACTATTCGTACTGACCAGAGAAGCTTAAAGTATCTACTTGAGTAGCGCATCACCACCCCTAATCAGCAACGGTGGCTCCCAAAACTCCTTGGGTTTGACTACAAAATTGAATATAAAAGGAGATCAGAAAATGCAGCTGCGGATGCCCTATCAAGAAGGACTGAAATTCAATGCATCGCTATTTCCATTGCCCTACCTAATTGGTGGTCTGAGATTAAAAAGAAGTCCAAATTTATCCGTTTTATAATGGGATTTCCAAGATTGTTGCATCTTCTCAAATAGGGTCAGACAAATATCAGTTATAAGATGGGGTTTGGCTATACAAGGGAAGGGTCTTTCTCAGTCCTTCATCTCCACTTATTGTATCCGTTCTGTCCTCTATGCATTCATCTCCTCCTACAGGTCATTCAAGCTATCACAAGACACTTGCCCGCGTTCAAGAATCATTCTTTTGGAAAGGGTTACGAGCCTCTGTTCGGGATTATATACGGAATTGCCACGTTTGCCAAATTAACAAATCTGACACTACCAAAAAAGCAGGTCTCTTGCAACCACTTCCCATTCCAGAACAAATCTGGACTGACATCTCTATGGATTTTATCGAAGGCCTTCCACCATCGCACAGGAAATCAGCTATTTATGTTGTGGTGGACAGATTATCTAAGTACGCTCACTTTTTACCCTTGAATCATCCTTATACTACTGTTGGTGTTGCTCAGTTTTTTTTTTTGACAACATTGTGAAGCTCCATAGCCTTACCGAATCTATTGTTAGTGACAGAGATGCAACGTTCACTAGTCGATTTTGGCGCAAATTATTCTGGCTTCATGACACTTAATTATGTATGAGCTCTAGTTACCATCCTCAATCAGATGGCCAAACAGAGGTGGTAAACCGAACTCTTGAGAGATACTTACGATGTTTTTCAGGTGATCATCCAAAGCGTTGGGTCGACTAACTTTCAATGACAGAGTATTGGTACAATACAAGCTGACATTCTTCTACAAAGATGACTCCGTATGAGGTGGTGTATGGCCGAAAACCACCAACCTTCTTCTCATATGTTCCTGGGTTATCAAAGGTCCAAACTCTTGATGAGATTCTGTCTGAACGCCAAGAAGTTCTGTCTCTACTCAAGCAAAACTTCTCACAAGCATAATCCAGAATAAAGAAAAACACGGATTTAAAACGAATTGACAAAGAGTTTTCAGTAGGTGACTGGGTATTTCTTCGATTATAACCTTATCATCAAACTTCACTCTCTCTTCGACGTAATGTTAAATTGGGAGCTCGTTTTTATGGACCTTACCAAATTCTTAAAAGGATTGGATCTGTTATCGCTTAAATCTCCCTACCGAATCCAAAATATATCCTGTCTTTCACATATATTACCTGAAACAACATCTGGGTCCCATACATCAGTCTCAAGATTGTCTTCCCCCTGTCGGCGAAAATATGGAGATTCAACCTTATCCAGAAAAAATTTTACGAGAACGAATTACTCATTGAGGAAATCATACATTCCGGAAGTTATTGGTGCAATGGCATGGTACTGTTCCTACTAACGCCACTTGGATGAATTATGGGAAGTTTATCCATTGCTATCCAGAATTTGACCTTGCAGACAAGGTCATTCCAAGACGGGCGGATTGATAAGTGCATATCATTGTGGGTTGTGAGTGGCGTGTTGTGAGTTGAGTGGAGTGTTATAATGCTTTGTGAGTGGATTGTGAGTGGGATGTGTTTGTGCGTGTAGTGGGTTTGTTGGTAGGATTGTAATAGTATTTTGATAGCTATTTAAGGAGCCACCGATTGAGGACTCTCCTCACGGTTGAATTGAATCTTCTTATCTGTGTCTCCTTCTTCCCCTCTGTTCTGAAACTTCTCTCCCCCAATTATCTCTCATTTCAATCTCATTCTTTATTAACTCAAATATCACATAAAAACCACCCTATCACCACGTAAAAAACAAAAAGATAGACTCACCATCAGAATCGTCTTAGACATCTTCCTCGTCATCCTCGAAGAGATCGGGATTGACTAGAGAAGTGGTGATCGGTTGATGATATAGAGAGATCAACCTCAAAATCCTAGATGTTATAACTACAGATCTCTCTCCTCTTCTAGACGAATAGATTGAGAGAGTTACAGAGAGAAAAAACTAGGAGAAATCTGCCACTTCTTCCACTTAATTTTGTCTTCTGCTAACAGATCAAAAATAAGAAAGAGAGGCAGGGAAGATGAAGATGGAACCAAAGGGGATTTCATCTCCTAATATCCGATCAAAAAAGAAAGGGAGGGGGAAGATGAAGATGGGAACAAAGAGGAAGAGGAAGAAGGGATTTCCTCTACAGAGATCATTATGGAGAAAAAGGGGAAATTAAAAATGATAGAAGAGAGATTTTTAGGGATTTTTTTTTCTTTTTCTTTTTTGGGTTTTTAGAAGAAACTTTTAGTCTAAAACATTTTGTAGGTAACTTTCTCTTTTAATTTTTTGTTTTGTTTTGGGGGCAAA
>MVGT01001528.1:645807-659721 GCA_002174775.1 Macleaya cordata | reverse complement strand
AGTCCCCACTTATACGTCCCTTTTTATGCATGCACTTAATTAGTTAGCCCCCCATATATATTTATATATATATATACATTCCATTGCATGCATAAAAACTCTCCCACATGTATATTTATATATAGCATGCATTAGTTACGTGAAAATCATAATAATAATCATATTATAATTATATGCACGTATTATATCCACATAAAAATCATAATAATAATATTATATATATGTACATGCACATACACATGCACGTACTATTTTTCATGTGAAAATTATAATAATATTATTATATACATGTATGTATATGCACATACATATGCACGTACTATTCACCACGTGCACGCATGTAAACTTCCACGTAAACGTGTAAGCTATATGCGTTGTATCACTATTTATACACATCTTGCAAAAGTATTTTTGCAACCATTTAACTATTCTTTTCATGTTTATAACCCTACTCATATTGTGCAAAAGCATTTTTGCACTACTCTTCTTCCCATCCTATACCTGAGGTACTAGTTTAGTTAAAGGTTGGAATCAGTCCGTCAACCTCTTACTCATCACACGAGGTTACGTGTGACATTATTCCTTTTGCGTGCATGGTTTTAGTTGTCACACTCTCTTTGCACATACCACCCTACATTGGGTGTGAACTAAACCTTAGGCCTAGCCTATGAACTTTTCAAGGCCCCAACAAGAATTTTCATGGTGTTACATTATCACCCCCTAAACAAAAATTTTATCCCGAAATTTAGTCTACAAGGCCTAGGAATTACCTGCGAAAAGTTCCAGATGTTTATCTCTTATCTCCTCTTCTGAATCCTATGTCGCCTCTTCGGGTCCGTGGTGTTTCTACTGAACCTTCACAAATCGTTTCATTCTGTTCTGCAGTTCTCATTCCTTAGTTTCTAGGATTCGAACAGGTTCCACCTCATAGCTCACGTCCTCATTGACCTGAACTTCCTGCCACTCTATGACGTGCTCGGGATCTAGGTTGTATTTTCGCAACATTGACACATGAAACACATTGTGCACCTTTGCCAACTGTGGAGGTAGGGCTAAGCAGTATGCTAATTCCCCAATTCGTTCAACAATTTGGAATGGCTCAATATACCGTTGGGTAAGTTTTCCTTTGCTCCTGAATCGTTTGACTCCCATTCGAGGGCTAACCTTCAAGAACACATGATTTTCTTGGAATTGTAAGGGTCTCCTCCGATTATCAGCGCAACTCTTTTGTTGGCTTTGTGCAGTCCTTAATTGTTCCTTGATCAGTTGGATTTTCTCCATAGTCTCTTGGATCACCTCTGGCCCTAGGGTTCCTTTTTCCTAAACTTCCATCCAACACAACGGGATTCGGCAAGGCCTCCCATAAAGTGCCTCGAATAGTGCCATGCCAATACTGGCTTGGTAACTATTATTGTAAGCGAACTCCACAAAAGGTAACTGGCCATGCCAATCACCCAAGAAATCGAATGCACAGGCTCCCAGTATGTCTTCTAGTGTCTTAATTATTCGTTCAGACTGTCCGTCCGTTTGTGGATGGTGTGTCGTACTGAGATCTAGTTGCGTCTATATTGCTTTCTGAAAACTTTCCCAAAATTTGGAAGTGAAAAGTGGATCTCTATCCGAGACAATTGATAATGGTACACTATGATATTTTATAATCTCTCGGATGTGCAACTCACTTAGGGCGGTGATTGTATCTATACTTTTTATAGATAAAAAGTGTGCAGCCTTTGTGAGTCTGTTGACAATGACCCACACACTGTCGAAGCGTTGCTTAGTCTTAGGTAACCCTCTCACAAAATCTATTGTGATGAAATCCCATTTCCATTCCGCTACTCCAAGTGGCTTTAGTGTTTCGCCCATCTTCTGGTGTTCGATTTTCCCCTATTGGCAGATCATGTACTTAGATAAGTACGAGTTGATGTATTTCTTCATTCCCTTCCACCAAAGATTCCGCTTCAGGTTGTTGTACATTTTTATGCTTCTTGGATGTATGGCGAAAACTGATTCATGACCCATAGTCAGGATCTCCTTCCTAAGCGCTTCATCCTCCAGTACACATAGCTTCCCTTGGAACTGTACTCCCCCATCAGCTCTCTGCATCCACCCTTCAGGTGCCTCATTAGTGCCAAGTTTTCCCAAAACTTCTTGTACCTTGATATCCTATTTCTGTGCTTCTACAATTCGTTTGATGATTCCCAGTTCGGCCACCATGTTGGCTAAATAAGCACCTACATCACCCTTCTTTACTCTGAGATCATACTCGTCCACCGTTTGCATCATCATCGCCACCATCCCCTGGTGCTTCTTGCTGAGTGCGTATGCTACTATATATGCCTTTCTTGGATGGTAATTCAAAGTGAAGTCATAGTTTTTCAAAAACTCCAGCTATCTTCTATGTCGCAGATTCAATTCCATTTGTGTGAATATATACTTCAAACTTTTATAATCTGAGTATACTTCAATCTTCTCTCCATACAGATAGTGTCTCCAAAGTTTCAGTCCGAAAACCACCACTGCCAGTTTAAGGTCATAAGTTGCATAGTTTTTCTCATGTTCTTTAAGCTATCGCGATACGTATGCCACCACCTTTCCTTACTGCATTAAGACTCTGCCCAAGCCGACTCTTGATGCATCACAGTATACTACGTACCTAATTCCTGGTTCGGGTGTCACCAAAATCGGTGTTGTAGTCAGTTTCTCCTTTAGTTTCTCAGAAGACTCCTCGCACTCTTGGTTCCATTCAAACTTTACTCCTTTCTTAGTTAAGCAGGTAAGAGGGGCCGCAAACCTTGAGAAGTTTTCAACGAACCTCCGATAGTAACCCACCAAGCCTAAAAAGCTTCGAATTTCAAAGACACTCTTTGGTGGTTCCCAACCCACTACAGCTGTAATTTTTGCAGGATCAACTGCAATTCCTTCCTCAGATATCACGTGTCCAAGAAATAATACCTTGGTCATCCAGAAATTACACTTGCTCTTTTTGGCATATAACTGATGCTCTCTTAAAGTTTGAAGTACTGTTCTCAGGTTTTCTTCATGCTCTTCCCGAACTTTCGAGTACACCAGAATATCATCCAAAAACACTATGACAAAGCGATCTAGGTAGGGTCGAAAAACCCGATTCATTAAGTCCATAAAAGTTGCTGGCACATTGGTTAAACCAAAAGGCATCACCAGAAACTCAAAATGCCCATACCTGGTTTGAAAAGTCGTTTTTGTAATATCCTTCTCCCATATTCATAGCTGATGATATCTCGACTGGAGATCAATCTTGGAGAAAAATTTTGCGCCCTTCAATTGATAAAAAAGGTCATTAATCCTCGGCAGAGGATATCAGTTTTTGATTGTGACCTTATTGAGTTGTTTGTACTCGATGCACAGTCTTATCGATCCATCCTTTTGCCGTACCAACAACACCGGTACTCCCTATAGTGAAGCACTTGGTCGGATAAAACCCAATTGTTGCAATTCTCTCAATTTCTTTTCTAGTTCCTTGAATTCTTGGGGCGCCATTCGATATGGTGGAATCGAAATTTCCTTCGTTCCAGGTTGCATATTAATGGCAAACTCTATTTCTTGCTGGGGAGGTAGACCAAGCAATTCCTCAGGGAATACATCCATATACTCTTGTACTATGGGACTATCACCTTCCTGAGTGCTTGTATAGTCTCTCTCCTCCAAGAACGCCAACTGGTGAGAATCGATTATACCAGTTAAAAATGCAGCGAAAAAATTAGGGTTTTAAAAACTTTAATCTCTTCCTAATAGAATGTCCAACTATTAATGGGATCTGAATAGATAAGGATAGAAATCATACCTTTGAAGTGTAAATTGTAACTCCAAATTCTTGTTGTTAGATGATGACGATCCAACGAACAGATCTACTGGATCAGATCGTCGAACTTGCACTCCAGTTGATGAGAAAACTGCACACAACTTGAACCGAAAACCCAAAGCCTCTGCTGGAGTATTTTGGGTATATCTTTCTGCTTGTTAATCCTTTTTGCCTATACGATGATATTTGCATTTTATAGGAAACAACTTTCCCAGAAATAGCCGACTTTCAATTCCTCACCGAAGTGCCTCAAAAAATCGACTTCTTCTTCCTGTGGGATTTTATTGCGAATTTTGGAAACCCAAAACCTAGGGTTTTCTTTTTCTCTCAACTTGAAGTAATTAGAACACACACCAAAAGGGTAGAGGAGAGGGTGAAATTTTTCTCTTGTGTGGGTAGAGTAGGACATCCCTCTCTATTTATAATAGAGAGGTCCCAAATCCCTTTTAGATGCTAAGTCTAATTAGGTCTTGTTGGGTCCCACACTTTTAAGCTTTTAAATATTTAAAATTCTAAACTTAGTGTCTCACACAAAATAGAATTTAAATATTTTAATTGCAAATAACTCCACCAAATATTTGTAATTGAACTCTCTATAAAATGTAGATATTATAAAAGAACCCTTCCACTATTATTACCGCAATTAAGTCCCTCCACTATTTCTGACATTCGTAAATGTCCCTGGCTTAGTATTTAATTACTTGTCAGTGCCTAGGGTAAATTTACATATTTTGACCCTGACCATCACCTATGCATTAACTTCTTATAATCAAATAAATCTCCTAAACAATTTAGGAGACCACTGGCTAGTCTAGATTTTTAGATCCTGCAAAGTGATTTAGATGAACGTAGGGCTGCACACGGTTCAGTTTGGTTTGGTTTTTTTTCAATCCCATAGCCAAACCATTAATTAATTCAGGAGGACTACAACCATACCAAACCCTGATGGTTTTTTTTTAGAACCAAAACCACACCATCAGTTTTTTGGATTTTTTGAGTTTTTCGGTTTTTTTCAAATTTCAGAATTTTTTAGGGGTTTTCTGTTTTTTTAACGGACAAATCATTCAAAACTAAAGTTTAACTAGATTAAAAAAATTAACATATGACATTTATCAATTGATCATTTAAACTTAAACTAAAATATGATATAATTAGATCACTTAAATTATAAAAATTTAAAGTTCATTCAAACTTAAAAAATAAAAAGCTGATAATACCCAAATATTTATTTAAATTTAAAACATGAAAAAAAATGTCCAAATGTTCAACCATCTTAAGTAATTATTAATTCTCTCTCTTTTTTGTGAAAATTATTAAATTTAATATGAGAAGATCATCCTTACCAAAAATCATATCAATCAAAAATAATTATAAGGTAATTTATAGGCCACCCATTTTAATTATTACTTTTAAATTAAATTTTGATAGGGTTAAAAATTTTGGTACGATATGATTAGGGACGAAGTCATAAATTTTTTTAAGGAGAAAACCACAAAGCACAACAAATTTCTTTGGTATGCCTAAAAGCTTGTGGGGTACGTTTTAAGAAATGAGTTGGTCAAATTCTAATTTTACAATAAACTAAGGCACAATATACCAAAATCTTAATAATTTGTGGGGCACTCAATTTCCTCATAGGTATTAGATGCTGGAGTTTAAAATTTTTTTTGGTGGGGCACACTCCCTAACAACGTGCAAGATAGCTCGCCCCCGAATATGATTTATTTTATTTTTTTTATGAAGATACATGGTGAAGTCTGTGAAGAGTTCATCTTTATATCTTAGGTATCTCTATATAGATCCCAACATATTTTCCATAGCAACATAGTGGCAATTTTAATCATTATATATCCACAATTAAATTTTTTTATAATAAAAATAATAATTATACAAAATAATATATATTATAAATAAATTAATAAATATGTATAAATTTGAGAACATACATCACACATATGTATTGCATCATATAGGATATAAATTGACATAGATACATTTACTTATGAAATTATGATTATATTAAGAGCCAGACTCCTTAATTCATATTTTCATAAGTTAGCATGCATATTTATATATAATAATGCATGTGTATACTATATAGGTATATGTGCGGGTTTTTTCTGGTTTTTTTGGTTTGGTCTTTCGGTTCGGTGTTTTTGGTACGGTTTCGGTTTTTTGGTTTTTTGAAAACATGAAACCAAAACCAGATCATAAATATCAGTTTTTGCGGTTTTTTGATTTTTTGGGTTTTGGATTTTTTGGTTTTACGGTTTGTCGGTATTTTTTTCTGTTCGGACCGGTTTGGACCAGATTTAAAACCGCACCATGTGCAGCCCTAGTGAACGTCATTTGTCGTGGACTCCTTATTGAACTAACTTATTCCTACTATGGAATAAATGACCATCCTTATTACTAAGAATATTGGATCACATTTTCGTTTCTGTCCTCACTGATTAGCAAAACAAAACTGTCACTACTCTCATGTAAGTTATATGTTAATTCTTAGTATTAAGAACCAATGACAATAACAGTAATTGTTATAATTATTTATTATTAACTGACATTAAATAATAATAATCATTCTTTGACCTGTTCAATGTAATTTAATTACATCAACACATTGTACTAGGAGTCAACACTCCTGTGATGGAGATACATTACAATATATGATATAATCATCCAATATGTTATAGTTTTAAAATAGACTACGAACCAACTTGATGAATTACATCTCTTCTTGAATGAACTAACTTCATACAAGTAATTCATCTGTTATATTATACTCACTATATATGCATGTTAAACATAATTAATAAACTTTAATTAAACTCAAAATGTCGTAAACATTATTTTTAGGGCATAACCCCAACAATCTCCCACTTGCACTACAAACAATGAAAGCTTTCCCTTAACCCCATTCCATGGATATGTGAATCAAAAGCCTTCTGGAGAAGTGCTCTGGTAAAGGGATCTACCATGTTCGTTGCAGATGCTATCTTAATCACTTTAATGTCACCCCCACTAATATAATGTCCGACGACATTGTATCTCCTGATGTAGACTTACTCTCATCTACATCTGCCTGAAAATCTAAATCAGTATAACCGATTGCTACTAGGTCATCTCCACCGTATGCCCGCACATACTCTTTGGTTCTCCGAAGATACTTCAAAATGTGCTTAACCACTATCCAATGTGGATTGGTTGGGTTGGATTGATGCCTGCTAACCATTCCTACTACTATACAAATATCTAGTCTGGTACATAACATTGCATACATAAGACTACCCACAGGTTAGGCATAGGGGACCTTCTCCATACCATTCACCTCATCATGTGTCTTGGGACACTGATCCTTAGAAAGGTGAATTCCATATCTGAAAGGCAGTAGTCCTTTCTTAGAATTCTGTATGTAAAGCCTTTCTAGTATTTTGTCTATGTAGGTTACTTGAGATAACCCTATCATCCTAGAGTTTCGATTTCTCAGAAATTTGATGTCTAAGATGTAACTGGCTTCTCTAAAGTCTTTTATAATAGATAACCAAATTTTGACTAAGGAAAGTGCTCATACATCATTCCCAATGATTAGGATGTCATCAACATACAAAACCAATAATATCATTTGTTCCTGCTTTATCCTTTTTTTAAACATAAGCTACATCAAGATGTTGATCAAAACCAATGGACTTGATTGCCTAATCAAATCCGATGTTCCAGCTTCCAGATGCTTGCTTAAGTCTATGGACTTTCGTAACTTGCATAGCTTCTTCATAGTTTGAACGATCCGTGTTTGGTTCCATAGGGACAACTTGGAAAGCTTCTCCTAACATTACGAACTTTTCGTATTTGTCAGGAAATCTCCTTACTCTCCCACTACGATGAGGCTCTGGTGCAGGAATTACTTCAACTCGAGGATTTAGTTGAACTAGTTATTCAGGTTGAGCTGGCTCATCCGCTTGAACTAGCGGTTCTGATCAACTGCTGGTTCTTGCTGATTAGGTAAGTCCTGTTCTATTGGTTCAGGTTGAACCGGTGGATCAGGCTGAACCAGAGGTTCCTTCTCTTCCTAAACCTGTGCTTAATTAGGTGCACCTTGTATTTTGGCATATGTATTCCTTGAAAACTTAGATGCTTCCACTGCGCCTCTATAAGATTGCTGAGTCACGGGCAGAGATATGGTTTGACCCCATGAACATAGGTAGACTATACGTGCCTGTACTCACAAGAAGTGAGTCAGGAGTATGTCTAACTCCCACTGTCTTTGTGTCTTCCATCTCTTCAAGCATGACCTTACTCTGAGGCTTATGATCCATAATGTGATCCTCTTCTAAGAAGATCACATTCGCGCTTATGAACACCTTCTGTTATCTGGGATTATAGAATAGATATGCTCTCGTTCCTTTTGAGTAGCCTACAAACACACACACTTCTAACTTCGGTTCCATCTTGCTCGACTTTCCCTTCAGTACATGTGCTGGACAACTTCAGATGTGGAGATTTTGCAATCTAAGTTTGTGACCTGTTCACAACTCTTTGGGTGTCGTAGGAACTGCCTTGCTAGGAACTAAGTTTAGTATGTATGCTGTTGTTTCTAAGGCATATCCCTAAAATGAAATGGGCAAGGAGGTATAACTCATTATGGACCTTACCATTTCTATTAAAGTCCTATTTCTTCTCTCTGCAACACCATTTTGTTATGGTGTGCTTGGTGGAGTGAGCTGAGCAACGATTCCATGCTCCACTAAATATTCTCCAAATAAGTTTGAGAGATACTCGCCACCTCGATCAGATCGAATAGCTTTCAATCTCTTACCTGTTTGTTTTTCGACCCCAGTCTTGAATTCTTTGAACTTTTTAAAAAATTTAGACTTGTGATGCATGAGATAGATGTAGCCGTATCTAGAGTAGTTATAAATGAAAGTGATGAAATACTCATGGCCACCTCTAGCTCTAACATTCATTGGTCCACATACGTCTGTATGCACCAATTATAATATTTCTTTGGTTCTTATTCCTTTCCTAGAAAAGGATATTTTGGTCATTTTTTCTTCCAGACAGGATTCACAAAGTATCAATGGTTCAATGTCCAATGAACCCAAGGGCCCATTTTGAACCAATCTTTTGATCCTGCTTAGGTTAATATGCCCAAGTCTAAGATGCCATATATATGTAGAATTTATTGAAGGTGCCTTCCTTTTAAGAGAAGGAGACTGAGTCATAACTTTCTTGTTATCAGCAGAGTGTATGATAAGAGAAACTAAATATAAACCATCAATCAATGTGCTAGAAGATTTAATAAAACTACCTTTATTAATAAAAACCCTGTTGGAATCAAAGTTCACTGTCAAACCATCTTTAGCGAGACAAGAAACTGAAATAAGGTTCCGTCGAATATCCAGCACATAAAAATAATCTTTTAAAACTAAAGTATTATTCTCTATATCACTACCACTAGTAAGAAGACGGACGTGTCCGATGGCGACGGCTGCAGCTCTTGCCAACGATCCCAAATTCAAGTAGATTTCCCCATCATCAAGTGGTCTCATTATCTGGAACCCCTGTAACGAATTTCATATATAATTAGTGGCTCCAGAATCAACGCACCAGGAGTCCGATGCATTTGCCTCGACAACAAATGATTGAAATATACCTGAAAATTTCTTCTTCGCTAGAAACTCTCTGCAATTTTGCTTCCAGTGTCCCGTCTTACCACAGTGGAAACACTTTCCCTTAGGCTTTGACATTCCATTGTCCTTATCAACATCATGAGTTTTAGCTGCATCATCTGTTTTTTTTCTTGTTCTTCTTAAACTTCTTGCCTTTCGGCATCAATCCAGATGAACCCTCAGCCATATGAACATTTCCTAGCTTACGTTCTCTTACAATCCCTTCCGCTATCGTTAATTGGTTCATCATCTCAGGTTGAGATGATGTCATCTTGTTTATGTTGAAGTTCAACTTAAACTGAGAGAAGGAAGGTAGGAAAGATGCAAGAATAACGTCCTCCTTAAACTCGTGGTCAAGTAGATCCCAGGGTCTCAAGTTCGTAAAACAGACCCATCATAGTGAGCATGTGATCACGAACTTCGGTCCCTTCAGCCATTCGAGTGTTATCAGCTTCCTAGTCGCTTTTTGTTTTACAGAACGACCATGAACCGAAAACATTAGACGCAGTTCCTCAATGATGTCCTTGGCCTTAGGTTTGTTCTCAAACTACTGTTGAAGCACATTAGACTATGAAGCCATGATATAGCACTTGGCCATATCATTATCCTTAATTCATTTCTAATATGCTTCCCTAACCGGCTCAAGAGCATCAGGACCAGGTACTGGGGGACAATCCTCAAGTAAAACAATCTTATAGTCCTGAGTAGTAAGTATAATATCTAGACTTCTTTTCCAATCCACAAAATTTAGTCCGGTCAATTGATTCTCTTTCAGAATAACGTGTAACGGGCTGAAACTCGACATCTTTTAACATGCAATTAAAACAAAAATAAACTACAGTGAGATAATATATGACTTTAAAAAACTTCTGTTTATAGCAATTCCCTCTAATTACTATAAATATCGGATAACTGATTATGTACACAGACATCAATCCTATGGGATATCTGTATGTATACCAAAACAGTTGAAATCCCATTTCATCAAAAGTACCTATCTTGACATCTCATGTCAAAGCTGTTTTGACATCCGATTTTGTTCTGACCCCTATTTTAATGATAAATCCTCGTTCCTATGGGAAGCGTTCTTTATTCATCATTTAGTTAAGTGTGGTCCACCATCTCAGTTCAGAATGCTAGAAGATATAGAAATAGTCTCCTATAGGAGATCTCTTTCTACATTTTAGTCTGAATACTGTGCTTATTAAAGCAAGCCAAGCTAATAAGCTACTAAGTTGTACTATTCCTACAGGCATTAGACCCCTAGCCTTATTCTTGGACTGGTGGTGGAGGGTCGTGGGATTGTGTTTCCATGAACACAATCCCTCTCCCACTTAATTAATTAAAATGAGGGATATCTTTAAAATATGTATCTCACTAAACATACATCACATCCATTTAGTTAATAATACATCTAAATAAGTGATTAACCAACATATAATTAACTTACAATTTCCAGAACTCTTTCTCCAAGGTTTCCAAGAGTAAGTAGGTACTTTAGGATCACAATACATTGGGTACTACGTCACAAAACACTGAAAAATACCTAAAAATAATATTTTTAAAATTTCAGTGTCTCCCAAAAGCTCTCAAAAACATGTATCTCGGTCCAAGTGGGACCCACATGCACTGAACCAAAATAAACGTAAGAGAACCGGCTCAAAAACCCAAGAATAGGGATTGAACCGATCCGGTTCAGTTGTTAGTTCAGTTCGGTTCAGACTGGACCGGACTGAACCAACCAGAACTGACCGGTTAACTCGGTCTGACCCGAGTCAGACCGTCCAACCCGTCTGACGAGTCAGACCTGGTCGGGTCTCGGATCGGGTCAACCGGTCGGGTCATGGGTCGGATCAGTGGGTCGGGAAATCAGGTCGGGAAATCGGGTCAGGTCATCGGGTCGGGTTAGGGTTAGCGGGTTGGGTCAGACGGGCTGGCTAACCCTATGCCCTAACCCTACCGTATCGGGCCTGGGCTCCTTAAGATTTAAATCCTGATTGGGCTTTTAACTTAAGCCCATTTTCATAGTTGTTTTATTTTGTTTTAAAACTGATTCTGGGCCCAACCTAATAAGCCCTTAGTTTTTTAAGACAAAACCCAAAACAAATTATTTTCACCTATCCTCATCCATACCTTTTAAAGTTCTTTAGGTTAGGAATTTAACTGAACCAGGCTTGGTCTAACTAGGCCCATTAGTTTAAATCAAAACCTAAAATCCAAACTAACCTATTAACCCCACAAGCCCAACTGTACCCATTAACTAGTTTCCAAAACAAAACAGTATGTTTTGTAACCTTTTAGAAACATACATTTTTAACTAACCTTTTTTATTTTAGAAACTAACCATTTTCCTTTAGTGACACAAACTAGTACCCATCAAGAATTAAAAATTCAATGCAATTAAATCCTAAAACCAATTGAGTTTATATATCAATCAATCAGCCACAATTCTAACAATTAAAATTATGGATCAACTTTTGTTAATTAATATGTTCCCAATCAATTTGTGACCAATTGGGATTATACTAATTTAGAGCCTTTTAGGATTTTAATTATTTAATCTCATTAAATAAAATAACAAAGGTTTCCAAAACCCAAAATTCATCCTAAAGGTGTCGCCGGCCTCTCCTCCTTGTTCTTCAATTTTTCCATCTTGATCTCCATCAAAAAATTAAGAAAACCTAAAGAACTAATTTATATCCATCTTATACCTTTTGTGCAAAGGTGTACATCAAATCTAATTTAAAAGGAATAAAATAAATAGGCCAGGGAAACCAAGAACTTCGTTTCTTGCCCTTTACAAGCCTCCATATCATATACATTAAACTAGAACATCCATTCACACATATAAAATCATATCCAATATTTAAAGAATTTAATCTAGGTCTATTCATCTATGATTTGCACAAAATATAACAGACCCATTAACTGGATTGAATGTAGCTCTGATACCACTGTTGGGAATCAATTATACCAGTTAAAAATGTAGTAGAAAAATTAGGGTTTTAAAAACTTTAATCGATTCCTAATAGAACGTCCAAAGCCTTGTTGTTAGATGATGACAATCCCACGAACAGATCTACCGGATCAAATCGTCGAACTTGCACTCCAATTGATGAGAAAACTGCACATAACTTGAACCGAAGACCCAAAACTTCTACGATGATATATGCATTTCATAGGAAATTTAATTTTCTACAACTTTCCCAGAAATAGTCGACCTTCAATTCCTCACCAAAGTGCCTTAAAAAATTGACTTCTTCTTCCTGTGGGATTTTATTGCGAATTTTAGAAACCCAAAACCTAGGGTTTTCTTTTTCTCTCGACTTGAAGTAATTAGAACACACACCAAAAGGATAGAGGAGAGGATGATATTTTTCTCTTGTGTGGGTAGAGTAGGACATCCCTCTCTATTTATAATAGAGAGGTCCCCAATCCCTTTTAGATGCTAAGTCTAATTAGGTCTTGTTGGGTCCCACACTTTTAGGCTTTTAAATATTTAAAATTCTAAACTTACTGTTTCACACAAAATAGAATTTAAATATTTTAATTACAAATAACTCCACCAAATATTTGTAACTGAACTCTCTATAAAGTGTGGATATTATAAAAGATCCCTTCAACTGTTATTACCGCAATTAAGTGTCTCTACTATTTTCGACGTTCGTAAATGTCCCTGGCTTAGTATTTAATTACTTGTCAGTGCCTAGGGTAAATTTACATATTTTGTGTAACGCCCTGTACCCCAAATACAAGTGACATTACCATCAGTCTACAATGAGACTCAAATCCGGCAGAGTCTCCCCTGTTAACTGGACCTTTCGTCACCTAATAGACACAGTGCATATAAAATTTTACGCAGCGGAAGGAAATTTAAACAAGGATATGCACTAAAAATTTGCCACCCATTTTTTTTTTCAGCTCAACTGAAATCCCAACGATGTAGGACCAGGAGGAACCTGCAAATAACTGCGACATTCACATTTCACACTTAACATGGAATAGTGGTGATATAATATATAATTATGTTCGTTGTTTCCTTAAAGAAAAGGACTAGAAGTAGGAAATTATCTTCTGTGACTGAAGAGAGGGAAAACCTACATCAACCCAAAACAAGGAAATCCCTCGCCAACCATGTCGTCACAGCACCCCTAAGGATCTTACCTCGATCCTTAACCGTCAACTGTAAAACTATGAAAACAATTGGGTGAGAAACTCAGTAGGTAGATCAACCATCCTAATATCATTACATGCAGCGATAAATCCGATAACAGCTCAAAGCATTTGTAAAAGCAATGCATATTATATAGTTGATTTAAAACATCCAGAAGACCTGCATATACATATACAAACAATAGTAGTGTACTTCTGCTAGTGTAGCCAAGGAACACGACCGGGTTACCCCAGTCA
>MVGT01001528.1:569948-641797 GCA_002174775.1 Macleaya cordata | reverse complement strand
TGTGCTTTGAGCATTCTTTCTTTCACTAACTTCATTCTTTCTGTGGTCTCCTGTATCACCTCAGGGCCCCACACAGCTTTTTCACCAACATCCGACCAGCAAATAGGAGATCTGCAAGGTCTACCATATAGGGCCTCAAAAGGGGCCATGCCAATGCTTGCTTGGTAACTGTTATTATAAGCAAACTCTGCTAGGTATAAGTATTTCTGCCAGTTGCCTCCAAAATCTAACACACAAGCCCGTAGCATGTCCTCAAGAATCTGTATTGTCCGCTCTGATTGTCCATCCGTTTGTGGGTGGTTGGAAGTGCTAAAGTGTAGCTTTGAGCCCAAGGCAGTATGTAATTTCCCCCATAACCTAGATGTAAATCGAGGGTCTCGATTGGAAACAATGGACACTGGTATTCCATGAAATTTGACGATCTCCTTAATGTACAACCCACTAAGCTTCTCCAAGGTGTAAGTCATGGAAACCAGGAGGAAATGAGCAGACTTCATCAGCCTATCGACAATCACCCAAACGGCATCATGACCTTCTCTGCTCTTCGGTAGGTCGGTCACGAAATCCATAGTTATGTGTTCCCACTTCCACTCGGGTATCTCAAGCAACTGGAGTTCACCCGCTTGTTTTCGGTGTTCCGCCTTGATTTGCTGGCAGGTGAGGCATCTACTTACATATAAGGCAATGTCGTTTTTCATCCCCGGCTACCAGAAGTTTCTACGTAAGTCCCTGTACATCTTGGTGCTACCCGAGTGAATTGTATATGGAGTCTTGTGTGCCTCATCGAGGATGGTCTTTCTCCAACTGTTATCAGAAGGAACCCAAATCCTGTTTCTAAATCTCAAGCTTTCGTCCTCATGTTGTCTTCAATCTTCAAACTTTGGATCTTCAGCCTTCTTTCTATACCCCTTGAAATCTTTATCCCTACCTTTTGCTACGGTAATGTCAGGATACAAGGAAGGATGCATTCTCCCGTAAGTGGCATAAACACCACACCACTCTTCTGTCTTTAAAGAACAACATACACTACAAAAACATAGGCCTTTAGCGACGGTAAAAATCTGTCTTTAAAGAGTGAAAACCGTCTTGTAAGCAGCTGTCGGCAATAATATTTGCGACAGTATTCTTCATTATTAGTGACGGCAAATCCTTCATAAAAGAAGCCACTAAAATATACGTAAATTGACTTTTTTCTACGGTGTTTACCCGTCGTTAATAATAAAACTCCATCGTTAAAAACTGAATTTTTTTGCGACGGCGTTTACCAAACCAAATTAATTTTTTGTTTTTCACTAGTGGTGACGGCGAATACCGTTGTTAAAAGTCTTTTTTTTTAAAAAAAATAATAATATATATTCTACAGGCCTTTACAATACCTGCTCACTACATAGAACAAAACCCACTCAATCCAATTCCATTTCTCCTACAAATGATTCCATTCATTTCTAACATTTAACATATTTACATTCAATTCAGTTACATCTACAAGAGTCATCCATTTCAATTAAACTAGACAAAAATTTGAAAAAAGAAGAAATGGATACATAATCTCTACTAGTTCTTTTCTTGTACACACCTTCAAGCTGCTCTTTTGGACCCAACTTTTACTAATCCCTCTCTTGTACACACTTTTTTGTACCTTCAAGCTGCTCTTTTGGACTTAACTTTTACTCCCTATCACCTATATACATTTATAAAAGATCTTAACAATAATTACACAACCAAATTTGGGAACTATATCAAAACACAAAGGAAGAAAGAAAAAAATGACACAAATACATAAAGCTGCACTAGCAGCTAGCCCTTGAGCATACAGAAAAAGTAAGAAATACTAATTAATTCATCTATAAATACTAATGTTACTTGCACAATGGCAACACAAAGTTGATATGGAATTGTGGCAACATTTATGTCATATATGATATATCATACGTAGAATGCATTCTTCTTACAGTGTACACAAACAAGTTAATGTCCATTTGTGTAAAATTCCTCTTAAGAGCGTTAAGTTGACAACAAATTTCCCCTTAAAGTAAACATAATTGTTCAGATTGTATAAGAATTTTAGTTCCAATACACACACATACCTGCAAGCGGCTCCATATACATAGATGCTCATACATTAAATTCAAACATGGCTAATCATGTAAAAAAAATCATCATAGGGCCAATGAAATCATGCCACCATGCACCTCAAGGTATAAACCTTGGGAAAACAATAAGGTTATATGTCCATATATTTAAGGGTATGCTCTTCATGTGCTAGATTCTAGTCATTATATTAAATTGTTACAGATAAAAACCATAGACATCATAAAAATAAATCACACCCTTCAATTTAAAATTTGAAGAAGGGAAATTCAATAAATCGTACTCATTATCAAATCATGGTTATAAGTTTAATCAATCTTTTTCTGAAAAAAAATCTAACCATGATAATCAGTTGTGCCTGGATTGTAACCGAATATAAGAATTAGAAGGATCACACATGTTTTGAACTGCCCGAGAACTACATGAGTAGTTGCTGAGGTTGCCCAGTAGAATATCCATGAGAGATATGATTATTCGCCTTCAAGATCATGTGTATGTAAATGAGCATTTGTGTGTGTGTGTGCGTGTTTGCTCTATCCTATTTAAAAAGAGTGCAATTTTGTTGACCCACTTGTAACGTGTCACCAAAACACCATGTAAGAGGCAGGAATCTAAAACGATAAGACCCACCATCTTAGTGACCGTGTTAAGTCCCCACCACTCACATGGTGAGGTTTCATTGACCCACTTACAACTGGGACTGAAATTACTTTTTACTTATCTGAATCCACTTCAAACGTCATAAACATCCGAGATGGTTAACAAAATTAACTAGGCAGTTTGTAGAAAATAATTTGAGTCGAACAAGCCGAGCGTTGATTTTCCGAACTTACTAAACTTAAAACAATATATATTAACAGAAAAGTAAATGAGCCATATAAACTAGATTTGAGTATTTAACTTACCCAAGTTCTAAAGCACCTGACCACTGAAGCAAAAAACCAAGGACCGCCAACACTAAAATGGCTGAAGTATTGCTACGATTCCAATCGTAAGAGAGAATACCCGGGGGATCAAGCTAAGGCATCAAGGTCACCAGAAAGAGCAAAGTGATCGGCGTAGTTTTCCACATTAACCTGCTCGATGGTTACATGTTAGGGAACACAAACATGTCTTCATACAAAATCAGCAATACAGATATGAAAACAAACAAAAGGAAAACAAAGGACATACGCCAAGGCAGTCTAATTCTCTTGCTGTTGTCGGTTCGACCAGAGGATCTTATTGACTGCACTTGGTATTATCCATGCCAACGCTATACAAGCACCAAAGAAATGGAATTGTAGATCGGTAATGGTAGCCAGAGCAACACCAATAGATACCATAGTAAGTGCTATCACCTGCACAAAAATATTGGGGAGTGAGATTCCTTATTAGAACATAAAGAACTTGAGGCCGCATTTGGTTCCTGATCAAGATACAATTCATTGCTCAATCTCAACAGTCCATCCCATACCAAAGCTCATCTCAACAACTTGTAACTAAGAACCATATTTGCCATGAAACATGCCTGGAAGTAGGACTTACAAATCCATCTAAAGTGATAAAAACCTAATGAAATCTTATCAATATCATAATTAAAGATATATAACAGAAAAAGGGTAATCAAACTTCACTCACCTTAATACATTAAGGACCCTCAGGATAACCCACTTCTTCATGGTTTCATCCCTAAAAGAATGAAAAACACAACACCATAAATCAAACAAACCTGAATATATTTCACTATATCTATAATTTAAGAAAATGTATACAAAGATTACCAACCAGCTGGCAGCAACATCAGCTGGACTGCATTTGCGGCAGCAGCAACATCAGTTGGGCAACATTTGCAACAACAACAGTAGCTTGTCTGCAGGAAATTGAGTCCTAGAAAAGTCTAGTAGGAGAAAATTTCAAAATTACATTTAACAACTAATTAAGCATCTCCCTTTTCTAAAAGCATCCAAACCTCCAATAATAATTGGATTTAACAACATCATAAAGAAAATTACATAACTCAAGATTTAACCATCACATCATTCTGAAATTTTAACATGATGTAAATCAGATCAAACAAAGAAGTTTATAGGCCTCAAACACAAGAAATAGCGTCACTATTATGTCGTCAAGTAAAAGATCACCTAATTTAGAACAAAACAGAGTCAGATTGAAAATTTTGTATCTCCTAGTTTAACAGTTGGATGGACCTGAAATTTTGATACAAGATAGAAGAAACATTAGTCGTTCTAAAGTAAAAGTTTTCTATAGTAAAAGTTTCAGGTCCATCTAAGAACAAGAAGATGTCCATCCATCATAAACACATCGTTGGATTCACATTCAAAAACTTCCAAAAACTTGAATTGCAACTTTGAAACAACTTCCCCCCTACACCAGATTTCTTTTCCATCTAAACAACTAAATTAAGATATAAGGTGATTAAACATTACCTTTGGTAGTTAGATAAGCTTGGAGACTCCCTTCTAACTTAATCTTAAGCTCTCTTCACCACATCTTACACCAAAACATGGTTTTGGTTAAAATCCAAGAAGAAATTCACAAAATCAAAACACCCCTATGGGACATCAATAGAAAGTACATATCTATTTAATGATAGCAAATATCAATAAGTGAGCATGTGCAGAAAGGGGAAAAAAGAAGAAGAATAGTCGTCCTTCACCTATTCAAAAATTTGTTGTTTTTACCTTTTCAATTTATCACGAAGAATATTAGCCTCACTCATAACATCACGTGTCTCTCCAAGACTTATGAACCATTTTAGTAATGTACCAAAAAATATGCTTCACAAAGACACATAATGGACAGGTTATAACCATAACTCTCAGCAAAGATGTAAATTTGAGGAGGTCTAAAGATTTAACAAATTCCGAGAATAATCTAATCCACACCTCAAGTGTTTCAATAAGAAAATCTAGAAAGCATAGATCTTGAAACAGATTAAAGAAAAAAACTTAAAAATAGAACAAATCTTGAAGATTTAACAAATTCATAGAATAAATCTCATCCACACCTCAAGTGTTTCAATCATCATCCAAGAACTGGTTTCATTACGAAACAGAAAAGATGGGTCCCAATTATCATCTTTATGTAACAAATCCATCTTTCAAAGACCTACCATAACATACATGCAATTAGAAGAACATATTCTATAAATTTTATGAAATCATAATCTTGCATATTTTCATAAAATCAAAACTAAAAAAAATAGTAAGACATAAAAGATAAAAAACAGCTCCAAATTTACATTACAATCATCATCCAAGTACTGATTTCATATAAACATAGCTAAAAATTTGATATAGAGGATTTAATAGATGTGATTGAAAAATCAAAGTCCAAACCCAAAACCAAGTCCTAGAAAACGTCTAAAAAGAAGAGGGCAAGAAAGTAAATTTTGATCTCTCAGTGTCAGAATCGCTTGAAATTCGCACGGTCACTTGGAAATGACCTAAACTACAACCAACAAAAAACCTAAACTAATTTTAATATTCACCAAAATCAGCATTTATTTAATAATTAAATTTTTTTACTGGAATCGAAACTTACTAGAGTTGAAATTAAATGAAACTAGGGATTTTTCTTAGAGAAATCACCTCTAACTAGTACCCAGTACCTAAACTGAAGATGGAAAAAATAAGACAATTTAAGGTAAAATAAGTAACCTAATGATGATCATGAAGATGTCATTTATTATCTAGCTGTGAACAAATGAAACAAACTTCAACACTGAAAATGAAAATCCTAAAAAGATTTTCGGCAGAACTTCAACCTAGATCTAAAGCCCTAAATCGATCATTGAGAAAAGAAGAAAAAATACTGATATGAGGGCTTACCAATTTCTGCCCTAGATCTAAAGCCGAGCTCCTTTTCCACCTACAAAGCAAAACGTTGGTTTAGGGTTACTAAAATAAGAAAGATAAAAGGAGAAAGAGAGAAAGAGAGAGATAGAGAGAGAGAGATGGCCATGTACTGACCGGATGGGAGAGAGGCAGACACAGAGGTTCAAACATGATCTGATCGACAGACCATCCAACGCAGCTCCTGCAAAAAATTGATCAAAAATTTCAGTTTTTGAGACTAGTTTAATCCAAGCAAGTAAAGAAATTTAGAGAGAGAAAGAGAAGGGATTACTCACCGAAATCCATCTGATCGACGGTAGTTGCAGTGAGGGCATTAACGTGAAATGGAGAGATAGAAAGATAAGAGAGAGATCGAAAGAAAATAGAGAAAGAAAGAAGGAGAATCGAAGGAGAAAATCACCGCCGGAAGTCGCAGAGGGTAGCTAGACCACGATCAAACCCTACTTCTGAAAAAAATTCCCTTTTATACAACTTATAACGTAAATATTTGCGGCGGCAAACATTTGTCACAATTAAAAAATTGCCATCATCAATAATTTTCGTTGGGCACAAATTTTCGCGCTGAAAACTCCCAGCTTTTTTCACTCATTTACGACGGCAAATATTTACAACTGTCGTCATTAATATGGCCTTTAGCGACGGTTTTCAATCCGTCCCAAATGTGCTATTATTACGGGGTTATTACATTGGCCTTCCTAAGTAATAGTGACAGTAATATCCGTCCTTAAAAGTCCATCATTTGCTACGGTAACAAACTAATCCGTTTGCAATACCCATTAATTACGACGGAATAACTAGATACCGTCGCAAAAGGTCCATTATTTGTGACGGCATCAAATGACCATCGCCAAAAACCATCGCAAAAGACCACTTTTTTTGTAGTGATAAACATATATAAATCATATGTAGAACAATAACACATCAAAATATATAACATCTACATTACCGATGATTTCCGACCGAACGTTTTATTAGCGTTCTTGTTTTAAACATTAGGTTTCTCTTTCCATCGCACATCGTACAATCTTCTGCAGGAATCCCTCACTTAGGAGGACATGGTTTGGAATAACCCATCAAACTATGCATCACATCTCAATATTACTTATTAGTGGAACGTTTTCTTCATTGCTTTACATGGGATTTAACATCATTAAATATATATATCAACGTATGTAAAATATGTAAGCATATTCAATAGTTCATGGCAGCCCTCCATGAACATGTATTCCACATAAAATCAAAGGAAGAATAGTACATATATACTCACAAATGCCCGCGTTCCCCCTACCTTTGTCGCACGATTGATGACGGTTGCTCTACTAGTTTCTTCCCTTTCCTTTAAGCTTTAGAACCTTGAGTTTTTCTTGAATTTTTTGAAGAAGAAAAACCCCCAAACCAGCCCCTTAGGTTGCTGTCGTTTTTCTCCTTCTCTCTTTTTTTTTTGTTTCAACTCTCTAAAAAAATGGAGAGACTTAGAGGGATCGGCCCTAGCATAGCCGATCTCTCCCTCTCTCCCTAGATTTTCTCTAACTCTATTAGTTTCCTAAATCTCTTCTCACTTTCCTCCTTATCTTCTTTGACCAAGATAGAAATTTTAGCAATTTTTACAACAAGAATTCCTTCCTAAATGGGCTACATGGTTAGGGTTCCCTAGGATTGGAGGTGGTGATCACTTGATCACCATCCAAGGGTTCACACTATTTTAATTTTATAAAAACCCTAGTATTTTATTTTTATCCAATGAGAAGATTGGCTAATTAGTTAACAAAATTTTAGGGATAGAATAGAAGAGAGATCGACCTCCTCTTTGTGCTTGGCCGACTCTCACATTGTGGCTCTTATTTTTGTGTCCAATTGATTTTCTAAAATTATGGAAACCCACGAGGATGTTCACAAGTGTCTCTAGATTAGATCCAACGGTTCGGATGATCCAAACCTTGCTAGATTACCAAAAAGAACCATACCTTTAATTTAGGGTAAGTTT
Source organism: Macleaya cordata (assembly GCA_002174775.1). Lineage (NCBI taxonomy): Eukaryota > Viridiplantae > Streptophyta > Magnoliopsida > Ranunculales > Papaveraceae > Macleaya > Macleaya cordata. The sequence continues at coordinate 633,862 of MVGT01001528.1, read as the reverse complement.
TCTAAGTTTTGTGTAAAATTTGGATTCCTAACAATTTTAGTATGAGTGGGTTGATCCTCTCCTATGGAGAGATCGACCATTCTCTCTCTCTATTTATTTATTATTTTTAAAACTCTAAAATCACATCTATATCTTATTTCTTAGAATATCTCATTCCAAACTAATCTCGATTAATCCCCAAGACTTAATATTTCTTTCCTCTAAGTACACACGTTTTTTTCTCATGGGTGGGGTCCACACGGTTTCTATATATATATATATGTAAACTTAAATCTAAATTTTATACGCCCCCCACCTATACGTCCCTTTTTATGCATGCACTTAATTAGTTAGCCCCTATATATACATTCCATTGCATGCATAAAAACTCTCCCACATGTATATTTATATATAGCATGCATTAGTTACGTGAAAATCATAATAATAATTATATTATAATTATATGTACATACACGCATTATTTCCACATAAAAATCATAATATTATATATATTATATATATGTACATGCACATACACAAGCAGGTACTATTCACCACGTGCATGCATGAATGTAAACTTCCACGTAAACGCGTAAGCTATATGCATTTTATCGCTATATATACACACCTTGCAAAAGTATTTTTACAACCATCTAACTATTATTTTCATGTTTATAACCTCACAGGAACCCAATGAAGAGTTTCTTTTTACACCCATCTTGCAAGATCTGCGTAGAACACTCCATTCTGGGTAACAGAGGAGAGAACACTAGAAACTTGGGTTAGAGCAGGGGCCCCAACCCCCATCAAGAAACCCTCAGACCCTAGATCCTCACAAACCCTTTCTCTCTCTCAACAAGTATCTCACACTTTTGGATTTCTCACTACACAAGAAGACCAAAACCCTAGGTTTACCTCTTTTTGAACCTTAGGAACTCCAACACCTTCACATTGGCCTCACAATACACCCTAGGATGACCTTGGACTTCATCCACAAAATAGGAAACTCAGTCCAACTAGGACTCAAATAATAGCAAGTTCATAAGTTAGGAAGTGTATTCCAAGGGGGTTGCTAAAAAATCTACACCAAGCCCAAACTGGCCTAATGTCATTTCAATAGCCTGAACATGGGTTGTTGGTAAAGATGATCTACATCGTGAGGTAAAAATCCTCACAAAAAATCAGCAATTAAATTGTATTCAAGTGGGCTCCACAGGCTTGGTGCTCCAGTAACCATTTTTTATTGGGTCTCCATTGAATGAGCCATTTCATCACACATGCATGTAGCTAGCTTTGTGTCATGGCTGGGATTGTGACATAAGAGAAACAGTACCATGTTGGATGGGAAAGATTGCGGGGGATGGGGGTGGGGTTTAAATAGGTTTGGGTTACTTCTACCCATTAAGTAAGTCTTTTGGGAAGCTCAAACCCGTGACAAACTTTTTTTAATGAAACCGAGAGCAATAACCTCACAATGCATCATTAGGCATCCCAACTAGGTTGGCACCCCCAAGAGCACCAATCATCGGCCATGCTCCCAAATATTATTAATAAAATAAAAAAGAAAACAAGCAGGACGCAGGAGGGGACATAAAGCCAAAACCCCTGCAAACCAAAAATAATGATCAAAATAACCCCTAAGGTTTAAATCTATAATAAGGCTTAAAAGCCATATCACGTCTAACAAAAGGAGAAACCGAAGGGGGAGCATTAGTCCACCATTGTTGCTCCACCTAACGCTCCCCCATACCAGCCAAACAGTACTTAACCCCATTTCATTCCCTGTAAATGTGGGAACACCTAAAATCCAAACCACGAAGCTTGAGCATACAATTCTGCCAAGCAGCCTGCAAATGCCATGGAACCACCCTAGGGTGTTCTTGATGGCAAGAAGAGCAAACAAAGAATCACATTCCAACCACAACTTCCTCCAATCCCGTTCCACAACAAAATTGATAGCACAAATAACAACCAAAAGTTCAGCAAAAATAGACGTCTGATTGCCTAGCGGCCTGCAAAACAACCCACCACCCAACCCCGACTGTTCCGAAAAATCCCACCATAGCCAGAGCTACTAGGATTACCCAAAGAACAACCATCGGTATTAACCTTAATCACGTAATGGAGGATGCCAGTTATCTAAAATTACTTTAGGAGCCTTCCGCAAACCAGGAATAATCTGAAAAAAATTTAGAATTTGAGTTTCTGCTATCGAAGACCACGCATGACCCGAGATGAGCATCCTAGACTTAAAAATCAGATGACAGATCCAACTGCAAGCATTATTAGAAGGCACCGAAAGTCCGTCAAATCGCTTCTTATTCCGGACTTCCCAAATGACCCAAAAAGTAGAGACAATCGCCGTCAAAAAAATATTTTCCAACTGAGGATTGAAACTAGCAGAGGCAACACCCTTCAAGACCGAAAGTGCAGAAGAACCATCAATCTTACTACCAAAGACGGCTCCCACCCACTGCCAGATAGAAACCGCAAAAGGATACTCTAGAAAAATATGGTTAATTGTCAGAGCAAACTGGTATCAGAGCAAACTCGATCGATTTCTGATGTCAAGCCAAGCGCCCACACACATAGGGTGACGTGTGTCCGCGATAGTAGTGGATCTCCAAAATTAAAGATGCTGGGGACAGGTGTCCCGACTTTGATGTCACGCCAAGCGCCACACATGGATGGTGTGTCCACAGAAAATAGTGGGTCTCCCAGAGAAAGGTGGCGCCAGGTAGGCAGGGTGGCTCGACTATAACAAGTGCATTGAGGGATTCAGATGGAAAATAATGTCATGAACGGTATGTGACATGGGCGGAATAATCTGGGTTTAAATGAGTTTGGGTTACTTCCATTCAATAAACTACTATTTTGGGTTGGAAACCCGAACCATGACATCTGGCTCCCCCGTTTTAAACATACAGTACTAGCTAGGACCTAGGAGCCTATTTAGGTAGAACTACATTGATGGAGAGAGATATATGCACATAAAACAAGGACTCCGATTTCCAGCGAATCAGATATAGAACTCACAAGTATTACTTTATTATGCCCTTTTTCAATACTTTTTCTTCCTAGAACCCGCACGTTCAAGTACAAGCCTGTAACAACTTTACAATTAAGGTTTTAATTTTCTATTTATATATTCAGTTCCCCATCTCAATTTGCACCTTCAATGCTGAACAAAGTGAATATATACAGCTCAGTTAAACACTACCACTTCATGATGATCAATCTAAAGCTCTATTTCTTACATACATGGAACTGTACTAGATTAACAGAAATTATATATATAAGGTGATGGACAAAACAAAAAGTAACACATCTGTACGTACTAGCTAGCTTAGGTTGTATTTTATGTTGTCGTTGAGAATTGAGATATAGCTAAGACTCTTGTTCCATTCTTATTAACATTGAGTTATTAATCTCGTAAAAATAATCTCATCTTAAAACATAGCAAAAACAGAAAAGTATGTACGTGCACCATAGAAGTTCCAATTACACTGGCAAGGCTACGATGGCGACCCGGTTGCATAAGGCCCCATGTGCATGCCGGTAGATGACTTTGAATTTCGTGTGATGATCCATTCACTCAAAACTCGAAGTCTCGATCATTATTTGACGGCATTTGCGCGAGGGCTATCCAACTCTGTCACCATTATAGATTATTCCAATTACAGTATACCATAGCAGAATATAACTCACTAACTAGCTAGCTATAAGCTAGTTATAAAAAATTATTCAAGTACAGAATTAAAAGCTTAATTGCTTAATTAAGCTGGCGGCCGGATCACTAGCTAGCAGAAGCACAATCCATTGGTTGAAACCCTATTCTATCCTTGTTCAAGTCATAAACAACCTCGACGTTCTGCTGTTGAAAGCTTCCAAATACACCAGCTGGTCCATAATCACCATCCTCCATGCTTTGAAACAGCAAACACTTCACTAGAGTAGAGTTACTTGGAGCACCCATTGCATAGAAGTAATTTTCCTTGGGCAAAGTTAGGTTAACATTGTTCAAGAAATGGAAAGTAACTGATGGAAGATTAATATCATCTTCATGACTATTGATATTGTTTAAACAAGGGATTTTGTAACAAAGATCAAACCCAGTTCTTCTTTCATGTTCAGTCGATCTCGGGTATGTTATAACTGAGTCGAGCATCGACAGGAACTTCGAATAGAAAGGCTGGGGAAGGTGAGTGTAGGTAGTTCCTGAATCAATCAACATGCCCCCATTACCTTGTGAGTCAAAATCTCTCAAGTTTGATGGAACTTCAACTACTGCACTGCTCATATTTCCTACACTGATAGCTTCTAAGCCTATGTAGTAGTAGTTTGGGTACATTAGACTCTTCAACATAGGTGTGAATTGCAAATGCTCTTTTGAAGAGATGGCAAGATCTCCTATAACTAGTGGGCTTGAAATGTTAGGGTTATTGGCATACTTGAATGACAAGAAACAATGAGAGAAACCCTTTTGAAGAAACCCTAGTTGTGAAGGGAGAGAGAGTGGACCCTTCCCAAAACCAGCAATCCCAATAGGTTCTCTATAAGTAGACCCAACACACCCAAAACAAAAGCTTGAGATATCCCTTGAAACAGAAGGGTCACTGCCATGGACTCTAAGACTGTCTCTAGTCAAGGTCCCGACGACCACCCCTCCTGCACCGTAAGTGTAAGAAAAGGAAGGACAAGGTCTAGGGCAGGTTCCCTTGAGAAGGGTAACTAAGGAGCATCCAGCAATAGTGCATGGGTCATAGTAGTTATCAGAGCTATGAATGTCAGTGCAAAAGGAGCTAGTACAGAGGTCTCTCATGGATGAAGAGGAGTAAGAAGGAGAGAAAGTGGCCATTAACTTGGAGTTCTTGTAGTCATCACAGTCAATGCAATCAAAAGAAAGGGAACCACAAGGAACCCAAGTTAGGTCACTACCAGTGTCCATGTAAACTTGTATGACTTGTTGGGGTGTACCTATCTTTAGGGATATCAAGTACCCATCTCTAACTTCTCTTAGTGGCTCCAACATATCAAGCATCTCTAATGGTTTCAAGGTTGATGAATATTCTGATGATGATCTTGATGACAACTTTGACACTACATTAGGAAGGAAAGTTCTAGAATGAGTCAGACCCAAGACTAGTGATGAACTACTAGGGTACTGAACTTTCTTGTGATTATGAGCAAAGGACTGATTGAACAAAGAAGAGTTGACAAGGACTACTAGAACGATGACACAAGTAGTGGTGATGGAGATGGTGAGAGGTTGCATTTTGTGTCTTAATCTTTTAACTTGGAGTAGGATGAGGATGATCACAGAGAGGTTATTTATAACTGAATTCAATGATTGATCATACATAGAATAGAAGGTTTATTATAATTAATTATTAATAGGTTTAAGTTTAAGTTGAGTTTTAATGCGGTCTGATTAAGACCACTAGTAGGGTATGTGCATGCAGTAAAAATTGTTATGTTAGTTAATTCTTATGGTTTCATGTTGAATAATAAGATGCTAGTTTAACAGTCGTTAATTAGTAGTGGCAATTTTGATAATTGTTAACCTCGATTTGAATGTGCACAATCTTTCAACATATTTTCAGCATAATTATTTTAGCACATATTAATTGGTACTTCTGATAGAAAATCTAAGCTTGTTATTCGTTTAGAGTCCTGACAAACCCTAGCTATTGCTAAGTTTAGGTACGTAGCAAAGTGCAATGGCTGTTTGATTTTCAAAACACAAATTTTAAAGCTTAAAAAAAATGTCATGAAGTCCGACATTAATTGGTTCCGTTGTTTTAAAGCTTTAGCGATTCAACGGATGCAATAAAAATGGCTGGTTTTTAGAACTTTAAAGCCTCCACATTCGGTGAGGTTATCATTTTTTTTTTTTGACTGATGGCAAACTTTGTGCATCGATCTTACCTACTATTAGGATGGATCGTACCTACTATTAGTTAGTAGGATGTGTTTGCACTTGTACGAGGGATTTGGCTTAACCTATTAACGTCACACCGGCCCTTTAGGAACCTTACACGACATTATTTATCATCAGGATCTTGCCTCGCAAACGTACGCGCCCCCCAGCCGTTTACATTGGTATGTGAAGTCCACACATAAATGATCCACATGTTGATTTATTTTGTGGGATGACCACCTCACTAAGTTAGCTCGGCCACACAATAATTTATATTTTTTTTTTTCTGAGTAATACTACTTGTACAAAAAAAGTTTGACAGAAAGTTTGATAAACTGTCTTTTGGGCCCATAGGATTTAAGGGCTGAAATTTGGTTAGGATGTTCTCCTCACCATGTAGATCATCCTCATAAAAATCATCTCATTCTGAAAATTCTAACCACATCAATGGTTAATTGAAGATCAACGACGAGTACGTCCAGCCAACTTTTAATGGGGTTTTGTAGAAGTTGCAGAATGGGCTAATTTTTTATAAAGATGATCTACATAGTGAGGGAGAGAGAGAAAGAGAGTACTCAGGTAAGTTGGCCGCCATGACCTCCGACGGCCATTAATCTTATATTCCCGTTCTTTTTCCCATAGAGAGGAATCTTCCTTCTTCCCTTTCTGCTCTCATTCCTCCTGACCCAAATATTGCCTCGGGCGCCTCATCCTATGCTTCAAAGGTGAGGCCCCAGCGCTTACTCTCTTCTGTCGATATCTCCTCGCTTCCCTCGCCCTCCCATCGAGGAGATTTTCCTGCCATTACCCTTCCTGGGGATCTTTACGATACTTGTTTAAATGAATAGAAGTTTACTCTCATCGCTCGGCAGGACTTCAAACCCCTGAAATTTAAAGATGCAAAAACCTGTCTGCTAGATCTATGGCCCCTTAAAGGGTCATGCAAATTCATTCCGCTTGGAAATGATTTCTTTACCATTTAGTTGGATAATGAGGATGATAAAAGACTGGTGTGCAGTGGGGGCCTTGGGATGTTAACCAACAATACCTCCGTATCAGAGAATGGATGCTAAACTTTAACCCAGAAAACCAAAAAGTCTCATCAGCCATGTTTAGGGTCAGGTTTCCTGGACTAGGCATGGAATTTTGGAAGGACGAAGCCCTTCTTACAATTAGAAAAGGCCTGGGAACTCCGGTTCAGGTGGATGAAGCTACTTTAAAGCAACTATATGGATTCTACGCTAGCATCCTAATTGAAGGGGATTTTGCCAATCCTATCCCCGAAAAGCTTTGGATTTAAGGTAACTCCTATGGATTCTGGCAAAAGGTTGAAATACCTAGACCCCCAAAATTCTGTAACTACGTACTATAAAATAGTGGGTCATTTAGTTACAGATTGCAGAGCTATTAGGGATGTTCTGCAACCGATGACCACTGAAGATAAAATCGAAGCTCTGATCAAGGAGAGAAAAAGGAGAAATCGGAAAGGGGAGAATATAGAGGAAAAGGATAAGAGTGAACCAGGCATGGAAAACCCTATGGAGGGGATCTAGGCCACCCCTGAAGAAAGTCTTGAAGCTGGGGGACTGTTAAGGGAGAAAGATGATACGGATACAGAAAAGGTCTTTGAAGAAATTCCCCATAAAGGGGGAAAGGCCTCAATGCCAGAAACCAACCTTCAGTTAGTAATAGTAGATCAGAAAAATACGCCTGAGGAATCAAACAAGTTTGAAATCTTAGCTACAGAAACGAGCGAGGATGAAGAGAGCCATCATAGTGACGATAATAATTTAGAGGACTTAAAAGGAAAAATTATGGACCCGGGCATTGCCCTGCAAGTTATGGCTTCTTTGCCTTCTTTTCTAGTGCAGGGAAGTAGTAATGTTGAAGATGTGACCAGCATCCTCTCAAGCAAGGTTAGAGTAGAGTCGAGGGCAGTGGAGCTTTGGGCAGATGCAGTGGAGCTGGAAGAAAAGATCTCCCCAGTAAAACGAAATCAAAATAGAACACATGATTTAAATCAAAACCGACTAAGAGGAAGTATGCCTCTCCCCAGAAATCTTCTTAATGAAAGTGCTATATTGGAACATAAGAGGTCTTGCTAGACCCAAAGCTAAAGACAGATTCAGAAATCTTGTCAGAGATATGAATCCAAATATTATTTGGGTATCTTAACCCTTAGTCCACTTTAGTAGTAGTTTTTTCTCATCCTTGAATCTAAGAAATATGAATTCTAGTGGCACTCACAACCCAATCAATGGTAGGAAGGGTAACATTTGGTTATTTTGGAATCAGAATCTTTAACAGCCTAAAGTGATCCCTGTGTCTAACCAAGCGATTACTGTGGAGTGCGAGAATGTTCTGATCACTGGTGTACATGCTAGAGTCATTGCATTTGATATAAAGGCTTTTTGGTCAAATTTAGAGGATCTTAGTGCGATGGATTTTCTATGGCTGGTTATTGGTGATTTTAATGTGGTGCTCCGCCCCGAAGAAAAGAAAGGTGGTAGGAATCCCAGACTCCCAGCTATGAATGACTTTTAGAATTGCCTTGATTATTGCAACTTAATGGAGATTCAACACCAGAGTATTTTCTATACCTGGTCGAATAACTAGTAAGGGAGGAGGAGAATTCATGGGAAGCTAGACAGGGCAGTGTGTAACATTGGTAGGCTCGAGAAGTTTGGTGGGTGGTCCTATAGATGTCTGCCTATGCATCTTTCAGATCATGGCCCTTTGATAAGAGCCCCTGCCCCGATTGTTAAACCCTCAAACTGTCCTTTCAAATTTTAAGAAATGTTGTTGTCTCATCCCTCTTATCATTATCTCATGAAAAAGAACTGGGAGATCAGTTTGTCTGGAACCCCAGTCTTCATCTTTACCCAAAAGCTGTGGAGGCTGAAGGGTGTTTTGAAAAACTAGAATATAAATGTTTTTGGTGATGTGGTCCATCAATTCAACATTAAGGAAAAGCTTGTTGAAGAGGCAATCTAGACTCGGATGAAGACCCCCAAAACCTTGATAAGTCGGCTTCCCTGGTTGCTGCTCAAAGAGACTTGGAAGAATCTTCAAGCAGGTATAACAAATTCTTAAGGGAAAAGGCTAAAATTAACTGATATAAGGATGGAAAAAGCAATACAAAGCTCTTCCACACCATAATTAAAGTCAGAATAGCTCAAAATTCTATAAATTGTATCAAAATTGAGGGTTGTGCTCAACAACCAAAAGGATATTGCCGACTATGCAGTGAGTTTTTTTACCAAAAGCTTAAGCAGAGACCTGTCATGATTAAGGAGTATCTAATGGAAAAGATCCCTGCCCTAGTTACTGTGGATTACAGTAGGATGCTAATGAAAATTCTGAATAAGGATGAAATCAAGGAAGCAGTCTTCTCTCTGAAAAACTCGAGCTCTCCGGGCCCAGATGATTTCTCTGGGTTCTTCTACTATGATGCGTGGGATATTATTGCCGATGACCTTATCAATCTAGTGCAATATTACTTTTAAGTCAACAACATTCCAAAAAGGGTAAACTCCTCTTTTATAACCCTTATACCCAAGGAGAAAGGAGCGGAGCAATTGAACAGATTCAGGCCAATCTGCCTGAACAATTTCTTTGTGAAGATTATAACTAAAATTCTAACTTCCAGACTCAAGAACATAGCAGGCAAATTGATATCTTCAGACCAAAGTGCCTTCCTCAAAGGTCGCCAAATTCAAGAGAAGATTATAATAGCCTCTGAAATGATAAATAAAATAAGAAAGAAAAGGAAAGATGGTAATGTCGGGATAAAGCTCGACATAACTCAAGCTTTTGACACTCTTAATCAGAACTTTCTCCTTGAGGTTCTGAGAAGATATGGATTCTGTAAGAGTTGGTGCAAATGGATAAGAAACATCCTCAAAAGTTTATTGCTTTCAGTTATGATCAATGGTGGTCCAAATGGTTATTTCACCCGAGGTCGAGGTCTAAGGAAGGGTGACCCTCTCTCCTCTCTCCTATTCGTTTTGGCAGAGGAAGTGCTTAGCAAAAATATTCTTGTTTATGGAAGGAAGGTGAAGCCTATGCAGTGTATTAAAGGTAACAAAAGGTCTACTCATCTTTTTTTCACAGATGACATCTTTTGGTTTTGCAAAGAAAATCAGTCAGGCATTAATCACCTTCAGCAAGTGCTAAGCGATTACCAACAAGCCTCTGGACAGGTTGTAAGCCTCCTGAAATATCACATAATCCTAGGTTTAGGTCATAACCAATAAACACTAATCTAGGTGTATATAGAAAAGGGATCAATATCTACCATTTTAATATTTAATTCACAATAAGTAGAAATTAAAACAATACAAGTATTGACTTATTCGATTCTTAAATGCGAAAATAAGGGAGAATCAAATATTTCAATCTTGAACAAAAGTCATTCACACATAGATATTCAACACAAATGATTTTTGTTGACTGAGAAAAACCTAACGAAAAAAACCAGGACCTAGTCCAGAAATTACCACTAAGAGTTATGAGAAATCTTACAATGGTTCACATCGACAACACTAATCCCTCATGCAAACTCAACCGGCCTTTTTCCATAACTCGAATCCATGAATCACCCCTTCAATGGTATGCGCGTCTCTAACTCAGAATCCACCAAGCCCCGCACTTGTTAGTTTGAATCTACAAGCTCCTTATTTGCCTCCAACTCGGAATCCACCAAGCATCGTACTTGTATGCTCGAACTACGAGCCTGCACCTCGCCGGAACTCCGTCAACAAACTCATCGGAACTCCACCGGTGACTGTAATGGTGATTGAAGATTTGGTGTTCTTTAACATTTTTTGCCTCTCATGCTAGAATGATATGCAAGGTCTAGCTAAAATGAAAATCCCTATGAGAGTATAACAAAATCAGCTCTCATGAAAGAGTTAGCTCAATCTCTCTCAAGATCTTGAAGCCCTAGCTATTTGGAGAAGATGACTACCAAGGAGTCTCTTAATGATTTCTCACTCTAAGCTCTCTAACTCTCTTCTTCTTAGATGCCTCACCTAAAAAGGTTTGCTTCTCTTATATATATATATAGAAGGACCCAAAACCTAAGGTTTTTAGGTAAAAATACCAAAAGGGTATGAAGCCTTAGGTCTAAATATCGCGCAACCCAGAAACCCAGAACTATAAAAAAGTTTCAGGATGCCTTGGTATCGATATTGTTTGAAGTGGTATTGATACCAGCAGTGTAGTATCGGTACTGGCAAAATTGGTATCGATATTAGCTGAGTATGGATACTAGTTGATAGAGTATGGATACTGCTGAAGGAGTATCGATACTAGCTAAATTGAGATCGATACTAGCAGTTCAGTATGGATACTCACTGAGGCAGTATGGATACTGACCTGATCTGTTTTGTCAGATCAAGTCAGTATCGATACTCCCTTCAGTGGTATCGATACTAGCCTACTTTTAGCTGAAAAAGAACCTAGAGAGGTTCAATGAAGTTCTAAGGTCATCCTAGCTAATGTGGCTAAGTCCTAATGCAATTCTAACTACCTATGAATGACAATAAGGTCGCTTACCAACATATGGTGAGTTCCGGTGACGAGTTTGAGTCTGATGATGTGCTTTCTCTTCGATACTCGATGAAATGTGAGTTTGTACGAAGGATACAACCTAACTCTAACTCAAGCATGGACTTACAATTGAGTTTATTGTTTCACCATGAACATTAAGACAAACCCAAGGGACCTTTCACCTCCAAAAGTGCAAGTTGTTAATGGGACTACCAAATTATAGATTTAAATAATTGGTGTATATTTTCCTCTGTTTACTAAATGCTACTTATGTAGTTGTTGAAGGTTTGGCTCTAATGGCCTCATGTTCCTTATATAATCGTGTTTCTTTTTTTTTAAATTATTTCTCTCCATATCTGAAGGTTTCTGAAAAAAAAAAATTTGGTTACGCAGTTGGGGATTGAGGAGTCTGAATTTCCTAATATCTACTTAGGAGTAACCCTTATTCCAGGCCGAGTGAAGACGATTCATGTTTGGCCCTTGGTTGAAAATTTTAAATCCAAATTAGCAGGTTGGAAGGGGCACCTGATGTCATTCCAAGCGAGGCTGACCCTAATAAAGTATGTTCTCCTAAGTATTCAAGTGTATAATATGGCTATTTTATAAGTTGTCAAAATCTATAATCAATGAAGTGGAGCAGAATATAAGAAACTTCTTATGGACAGGTGATTGCACTAAGTACAAGATGATTACAATCGCCTGGCATAAGGTCTGCAAACCGGTAAAGGAGGGGGATTGGGAATCAGATGCCTAGATTGGATAAATAAGTCTTCTTATAAAGATGGGCTAGTTCATGTTGACCTCCCAATCTTAAGTAGCCAAATTTCTTCGAGCAAAATACTCAAAGTCTAAGGGTGGTTGGATCACTTATCACAAAAAGTCTTCAATTTGGATGGGTTTAAAAGGAATCATAAACACCATTGAGAGTAACTCATCCTGGGTTCTTGGTAATGGTATGGAAATATCTCTATGGGATGATGCCTAGTAGGTGTGGGATTCCTTTGAGATCAAAAGTATCAGATATTATAAATTCTGGGAGGTGAATCCTTCCTCTAGAGTTGATAAATTGCTTCATTGAGTGGGGATTAATCCAAACTCCTTGCCAATTTCAATGGATGAAAAAGATTCTCAGGTTTGGAGTCTAACCATATCGGATGAGTTTACAGTTGCAAGCTATATGGAGATGATTAGAGAACATTCCCTAAATTTCCATGATCGAAATGGGTTTGGCAAGATTTCATCCACCCGAGGCTGTCTTCCCAGGTGTTGGCATCCCGATGTTCCCTATGTGAATGTTAGGAGGAAGATATAGACCACATAATATAGAATTGAAGTTTCTCCAAAGAGATATGGGGCTAGATGAAGAATCTTATTGATAGCTTAAAGAAGGCATCCTTATGTAGGGAAGCAGTCTCCCAAATGTGGAGTGTGGTTGTCATAAGTGGGGTGGCTGAGCTATAGGACAAAAGAAACAGAGCAGTGTTCGACAATTTGAAACCTTCTCTGGAGAGGATCAGAATGAGGGTCCGTATTAGATCGAGTTCTTGCAGAATCAAGGGAAAGATGTTCAACTCAGTTAATGACATAATTCTTCTTACAAATATGGGCATAGGGGTAAGATCAGTCAGGTCTCAGTCGATCAAAACCTGCAATTGGATCCCTCATCCTGGCAATGTTCTTAAAATCTATTGTGATGGTGCGGCTAGAAGGAATCCCGGCCAGGCTGGGGCCGGGGTGGTCATCAGAGATCATAATGCTGCAGTAATTGAAACCATAGCTATAGGTCTAGGATCCTGCTCCAACTTTGTAGCTGAGGTTGTGGCAATTTACTGGGGATTGAATGGGCTTCAAATAATCAAATGAACAATATATGGGTTGTCTCAGACTCAACTTCAGTTATAAAGGCCTTTGCGGCAAATAAAGTTCCCTGGTTTGCTCGAAATAGGTGGAACTCTGTCAAAAATAATTTTTAGTGGTTAAAATTCTCCCACACATTTAGGGAGGTAAACTTTCCAGCGGATGCTCTAGCTAAACAAGATTTTTTCATGCTGCCAGGTCAGTTATCATCTTCTATTGGTCACCCGGCAAACCTGGCAATAGAGACTCTGGATATTAACTATTATCAATTTGATTGCATGTTTTGGCAGGTCATTTGTAAGGATCAGCTTTTTTCTTTTTTCCCCTTATTGGAGCCATTGGCTTCTTGTTTTTCTGTATCTGTCCTAGCTTCCTTCAGTGTTAGGCGTATTTGTTGCTCTTTTTTCAATAAATTTTTTTTGTTATCGAGGAAAAAAGAAAGATCTATATAGTAAGGAGAACATCCTCACCAATTTTTAGCCCTTAGATCCTATCCATGTAGACCAATAGGGTTGGTTGTCAAACTTTGTTTGTACAAGTAACGTTACTCCTATTTTTCAAAATAGAGGGAGCTAGACAAATATTAGTATCTATTACTAGGCATCCAAACTGAGTTGACACCCCCAGAAGTGCTCATCATATGCCCCCTACCCCAAAACATATTTAGTACCAAACAACATATAACCAAACAGAGGGGGGAACAACCTGGCCTCTAACGATTGACTAACAACAAACAAGCGGAACAAAAACTTAACATAATTATCAACAAATAAGACCAAAAACTCAACGAAAAAAAACCTAACACAATAACTCACATTGTTTTTTTTTAAGGGGACTATTGCCCAGATTACATTATGGCGTAAATACACGCAGTGGGCATGTCAAAAGCGCAAAGAAACCGCCAAGAACATCATCACCAATGAACGCAAGAAATACACCCACTCAACATTTAACTTTTAACTCAAATGCAGTGGTTTGCGGCCTCAAATGGAGATGATCCAAGGGCTGATTTAGGGTAAGAATGTTCTTCTTACTATGTGGATCACAAAGAAAATAACTAAAATTTAAAAAAAAAAATAATAATCAATCCATTCTAAATTTCTAATCCCATCATTGAGTGATAACAATTAAATCAATTATTAAATAGATTTTTCAATCACCGTTGAGTTGTAATCAACTTTTGTTAAGGTTAGAAGTTTTAGGATGAACTAGTTTTCGATGAGGACGATCTACATGGTGGGTAGAACATCTTCAATGAAAAATCATCTTTAAGATATACTTAAAGTATTGTAAATGGATATAATTCATTTGCAATTATATATAGATTATCTAAGAGGCTGGATTCTTGTACATTTTTTCTTCTTTTTTTTTCTATGCGCAACACGATTTCGCCACAACTTGAGCCAAATGAAATCCGGGATAGGCAATCAGGGCTGGAATCGCGGCTATGGTAAATTATTACATGATCGCTTTTGTACATTAAATTTGATAATCTCTTCACCATGTATCTCACGATCCTCATAGAAAATTAGTCCATTCTAGAACTAGTAACCTCATCCGTGATTAATTGAATTGTCTATTTTACTAGTTGGTTGAAATCAATGGATGATGAGGTTACAAGTTTAGGAATCAAGTTAATTTTTGGCGAGGACAATATCTGCATGGTGAGGAGGATATCCTCATATCTCAATATATATGAGCCCTAAATGTAGGCCACTGTAAACTCATTGTACGAATATCTCATTTTGTGACGAGCCATCATTAATTTATAATCTTATAAGCCCAATGATTATGGGGTCCACATAGAGATGATCTGATAGTATAAGATGATATTCTCACCATATAGATCATCCTAGTATAAAATTACCTCGTTCTAGAACTTCTAACAAATGATGATAAAAACCACATTTATTATTATTATTATTATTATTATTATTATTATTATTATTAAAATACCTAATTTACACTAGGAATTAATTGCAACGTTAGAGACAAGAATTAAATAATATAATAGCAATTAAAAAGAGATACATGTGCCGTCATGGTTTTCGGCATTCCACTTTATTTTGTACTAAGCAATATTAAAATACTATATAGCAAAACCTATTTTTTTTCTATAGGACTGTACTTAGACACTTAGAAAACCGTTGTTTCTCTCTATTATATTTATTTTAAAAAATAGATTAGATTTGTTAATAGCTGTGATGAGCTCATTCCACGTTGGAATGTGTCTCGACGCCGTTTTTAGACTCGGGAACTCATTGTTTAATCTTCATGTTGAATTAATTAGAAAGAAAATTCAAAAAAATGAAAAATAAGAGAAAGTACATTAAAAACATCGTAACTTAGAAAAATTGCATTCAAGTCACCATTTTTAAACTAAATAAAAAAACAGCACCCTCCTCCAATTTTTGCCAAGATCTCCCAAAAATACTCTCTTAGTTTTTTTACTGTCTAGACCTTTTATTCCTCAATCTAGACCCTTTATTTTTTAATCTAGACTCAATTCTAGACCTACGCGTGGGATCATTTCATCTAAAAAGTAAAGGTATTTTGGGGTAACATAAGGAGTTGATGTTATTTTTGTATTTAGTTTAAAAATGGTGACTTGCGTGCGATTTCTCTAAACTAAAGTGTTTTTAATGTGCTTTCCCCGAAAAAGAAAGGATTTGATTATCAAAACCTATTTTATCCATTCAAGAGATAGTTATGCCACTAGAAATTATTGTTTTTTCTATTTTACTGTTACTAAAACTATCCAAAGTGGTTAAAAAATTTGGCATTTTTTCATAAAAACTTGTGCATCGGATCAAGCTAAAAGCTAATTTTAGCTTACGTGAAGATTTGAAAAGCCATATTTAGATTTCTGGAAAGGAATATGCAAATTTTTAACGGGGCAGTGCACAGGGTCCCCGCCTAATGCTGGGGGGGCTAAAAGGTAAGCGCCTAGCTTTTTTTTCTATTAAAAATGTGCTGGGCAGGGTGCAAGCACACCGCCTATTGTTGGGCGGTGTGCAAGGTGCATGTCCAACGTTTTTTTTTTATTTTTTTTGATTTTTTTTTAAAAATTTTAATCTTTTTTTAATAGAAACTTTTTTGCTAGGCGGTGTGCAGAGACACCGCCTGGCTTTTTTTTTAAAAAAAATTTCCAATATGTATCTGATTCTATGATTTATTTATAAATTTTTAAAATTCTACCAGTGCGCAATTCCATCGCTAAAGCTAAAAATGGTAAGGTCAAAATAGTTTTTACCTTACCACTACTGTGGATGCTCTAAATGAAAAAAAATAATTTTAAAATAATTTAAAAAAAATTATTATTGAAATTTAACGTATAAGGTAGTTACTAAAGATAAATTGATTTCATAACTTTTAAGTTTGTCAACTCAAACGCACAACAATATTGCACATGTAAGAGGGCTCGTATTTAACAAAAAAAAAAAAAATCATAAAAAGTTGAATAAAAGAAACTATTAAAATGGGTGGAAAACAAAGTAAAAGGAGGTTGCTTGTTTTAAGGAAAGGGGGGTCGAATAGAAATATGAGATACAGACATGTATGCGTGTACATTCAAGGATTTGTTTTGTTGAGTGAGGTTGAACATCGTTTATGGGTTCCAACAATGGTTCCCTGTTGTGGATGTCTAAACTCTGATATGTGTTTTATTAGGGACTAGTGTTATTTAACAACGTCAATAATATTCTGGGGACCTAGGATATGAGGTAACCCAATGATGGGCAAAATCTATCTAGGGTTGGCCCAAAAACTTTAGGGGATATACCCTCCGCCCTGGTCCAGACATTTGACGGATTTAAAAAATCAATTAATGGTTTATTAGGATGCAGGATTTTAAGTAGGGATTTTGTGGGACCAGGGATTTAGTTGAAAACTAGTTAGATTTATTGCATGATTTCTAACTAATTTTCCACTAAATCTATGATCCCCACAAAATCTCTTATCTAAACAAACCATAAAGTTTTTAAACCAAAATTTCTCTCTCTACTGTTTAGTTAGAATCCTAGAGTACGACACCCATAACACCATTTCAAAGGACAATTGAGAGGGATTGTTCGAGTTTTACAGTATAACCAACAAGAAGATCATTGACGAGGCCAAAACTATTGTTATGACCTCCTCCACATTCAGACGAAGTACAAGGGTAAGGATTCGATTTTCTTCTTTAATCAACAATTTTTGCCGGTTTTACTGTTTCTTATAACATTAAAGTGAGAGTTGTTTGAGGACATTTTTGTGGTTAATTTTCTTTTTTGCATTGTGAACCATGTTGGTTCAGGTTATGTTCAACCTCACAAGTACGAATACATTATGTTGGTCCGACCTGCATCGCCAAACATATAATAGGACGGTGCTATTTGAACATTCATACCAATGTTACAATTGTAACATTTGACTGTGTGGCTCACATGGTTATATTTTAAGAGCTAAAATTTTGTGAAGTTGTTCTCTTCATCATTCAGATCATACTTACAAAAAATCAGCCAATTCTAAAATCTCTAACCCCATAAAAAATTGAATCTTTTTCGCACCGTTCATTTCTCACCGTTAATTTACAGTCAACTTCCGATCAATTTTTGATGGGGTTAGAAGTTTTAGAATGTTATGATTTTTTGTGAGTATGATCTTAATAGTGAAGAGAACAACTTCTCAAAATTTTAGCTCTTAAAGTGTAACTATGTGGGCTCCACAGTCAAATGTTACAATTGTAACATTGATCTCAATGTTCAAATAGCATTGTCCCATATAATAATGTGTTCGGGCTTCTGTGACTTAAAAACTTCTTTCGGCCCTAAATTTATTTCCTGAGAAATTATTTTTGTGAATTTTGTATTTTTTTCTACTATTAATCTTCTCGTGGGATGTTCATTCCCATTTTTCTCTTATTGAATTGTGTTTTGATATATTGGTGGGAAATCAATCTATAAATTTTAATTAGTTAGCTTTTTTTGTTTGCTCAGACTAACAGGTTTGAGCATATTACAAGTTTGGGGCCTCATGGTCGAGCCGAAGAAACTAACTAGTTTCGGTGTTGTATGTGTAACCGAACATCAATTTAACTCTGGTTTTCTCTCATGTTTAGATAAAATTAAGTATAAACCTATTTAAGATTTATCTTTATTTTTACACATAACAACTGACATTTGAAAATCTTATTGGTGTAGTGGTGAGCTTGTGTGCTTTACAGGTTTCAAACGGAGGCGTTGTTAGGAACATTAGGCTACTACCTCCTCCTGTGCCCCCGTCGCCTCTTCCCCTGGTGCACACAAGGTTCTTACACCCTTGATGTGGACCCTATGACCGAGGTCCCGAGTCTGAGAACTATAAAGAAGTCGGGAAAATAGGTTAGCAGTGCATCAGGGGTACCTCAAAAGAAAACTATAGGATAGAGCAGACTACAAGCACCATTCAAGGGTACAGAGCTTAGGGGGATTAGTCTTGAGTACCAATGGGATCCCCCACCGCCATGAGCGAGTACAGAAGAGACTGTCCACCGCCATTAGAGTAGGCAAAATGACCCGCTACCCGCGAACTCTAACCTAACCCGACCCTAGCCTAACTCGACCCGTCAACTAAGTGGATATTGTTAGGGTTGGGATTTTCTGACCCGTTACCCATTGAAACCTATTAAGGTTAGGGTTAGGGTCAAACTTAACCCGTTTAACTATTTTATATAGGAAAATGTTAAACATTTAGGATTAGGGTTTAAAAAATTGACCTGTTTCATACACTATTTAGGGTTAGGGGTTTGATAATCTTGACCTGTTAACTCGGCAACCCGCCTAGATAGGGTAGACCCTAATCCGACCCGTTCCCAGATCGAACCGCCATGCAGAGTACTAGTAGCCATTAACCGACTACTTAGTAAAAAACTTGTATCGTGAATCAAGCTATATATCTTGCCACCGTGTAAATCAGCCAGACTACCATTGAGGATTCCGCCATTTCCGCCTCAATCACAACACATGGATACCTTGTTCAGCACGTAGATACCACATTGACCCCTATAAAAAGCCAAGAGATGACCGATCTAAGACACAAGAGATTTAGCCCAAAAAACTACAGACTTACGGCTACTCTGAAACTAAGTTTGCTCATGATCCTCCCATAAAAAAACCCACTGATTTCTACAGATTACCAATGTTTTATGCATGAATCAAGCAATATCTCAATAGAGAAAATGATCTACCGATTTATAGGAGTGAAGCTTAAACAGGGGATAAATACTCTAAACTTCAAACTTTGTGTCATTTATCATTCATTAATAAAGCATTCCGACTTATTTTCTAAACAATCAATTATTGTTTTACCTATCTTATGATCATCATTTTACTGTTTCTAAACCATAAAACCCCAATCCTAATTTTTTATATTCTTAATCATCTTGATCTCTGAACTGACTTAGGCATCGGAGTGTCCTTACAAGTGCATCCCCCTCCCTCGTTGATGTTTAGATCGAGGAAAATGCCTGACTACCGTCTTGCTTAATCGAAGTCATCAAAGAAAATGATTGCCACATATTTTTGTGTCTTCTATGGGAATGACAATAATGTAAAAAGATGTCAACAATGATGGCCCACAGCAAACAGGCCACAACTTTAGTAAAAAAACTCTTAGTCAGGCCAATAATCTATATGACCCCCTATCGTAGAACAACGAGGAACAAACCAACCTCAAGATGTCATTGACATCATACACTAACTCGAAGAACTAGAGAAAGCCGAGCAGAGAAAGACGCCAGGATCCAGACCCTGCAGTTAGAAAACAACAACTTTAACAGCCACAAAATGTTGGAGCCACAAGATCAGATGTTAGGACTGAATGACCCGAGTAGGCAGGGTAAACCAGAACAGAAAGTAGTGGTGTAGACAACAGGGTCCGGACAGGGTGAAAAATGATAGCACCAAGGGACCAAGGACCAGAGAGAATGCAACTGACGTGTTAGATACCAGTACGAAAAATCACTAAAACGATTCCACTCAGCACCAGTTGGAGTACAGCAGATCAGAGTACGGCCCGGGATGAACCCAAAGCGGATGGGATATGGACAGCCATAGAACAGGAAGAGCTATTCGCCCAAATAGTTGCAGTGAAGGGAAGCAAGACTGATCAGGCTGCACAATTCATACTTCAGGATAACAACATCTCACCTTTCACAGAGGAAATCCTAATGTTCGAGTTCCCCTACAACTTCCAGATACCAAATTTCGTGATGTACAACAGGGCTTCATATCCTACAGTCCACATTCTCCATTATTCGCAAATGATGGGACTATGGAGCCACAACGATGCCCTGAAGTACAGAATGTTCCCTTCGAGTCTACAAGGGGATGCTCTACTCTAGTGCCATCAATTACCGAGTAGGTCGATTATCGATTTCCAAGAACAAAAATGGGTGTTCCACGCATAATACATATATAATAGAAGGAAGAAACCAAATTTAGATACTTTGTTTGCTCTAAGGCCATCCACAGTGGTCACAAGGTAAAAGCTAAATTTGGCATACCAAATTTGGCTTATATACAAGAGTTGAACATCGGTGGTTGGAAGGGTACTCTAAAAAAAATTAATAAAAAATTAAATTAAGGACACAAGTGGCATTTTGAAAAAAGATTTTAAAAAATATAAATACCGAACATGTCCTTTTTTCAGTTCTTTATTATTTTTTTTTTAGAAAATAAATTGATTTGTCTGATATCAGACGCCCACCCCCTGGGTCGTCTGGTATCAGACGCTCCCCCTCCCACCTGCCCAACATCAGACGCCTCGCCCTCCACCCGTCTAGCCAAAAATCTGGAGATACCAAATGCAGGTCGCCAAATTTGGCCTGCGAATCAGACTTGTAGGGTCCGTTTCTAAATTTACATTACTCCACTGTGCTACTCAATTTGCAGATTTGGCCATTTTTTTACACTACTGTGGATGCCCTAAGGCAGTAGGAAGGTGAAACAATCAGAAGCTTTGTCAAGAGATTCCAGGCAGCAACATTAAGAGTGGGGTTGATAGAAGCGAATTCTTAAATCTCGATATTGATCAAGGTGGACACCCCGCTATACGACTCACTTACCAAGAACTAACCACAGAATGTTAATGAACTAATAGCAAAGGCGAAGAAGTACGCTAAGCGTTTCATTTCATTTCTAATGTTAAATCTAACCGAAAATTATCAGATCTCGCCCGTAGGTCCCGAAAATTAAAAATCGAAATCCAAACCTCATTTTCTACTCGAATTAGTTCGAATAATCTCAAAATAACTAACATCAAACCAAGATTAGAACTTTCTGCTATTCAAATCTCAAAAGAACTTGAGTCAAACTACCTCTTCTCAAATAAAAACTTAAACCCAAAGTTCTATTGACAATAAACACAAACCGAAACTCAAAATCAATTGATTCTAAGATCAAGCAAAGCTTCTGAAGGTCCGCCAATACCTTCGAAGATCAATAAAGAAACTCCAAAGTCTCCCACTTTCAAGTCAAATCTTTTGAAGGTCCGCTAATACCACCAAAGATTAATAATGATACTCTGAATTCTCCACTTCATCAAGTCAAAAGTTTCTGAAGGTCGTCCAATACCTCCGAAGATCAATAGTGAGACCCCGAAGTCTGCACTTCATCAAGTCAAAAGCTTCCAAAGATCCACCAATACCTCCAAAAATAAATAATGAGACTTCAGTGTTTCCACTTTATCAAGTCAAAAGCTTCTGAAGGTCACCCGATACCTCCGAAGATCAATAATGAGACTCTAAAGTCTCCACTTTATCAAGTAAACCTTTTGAAGGTCTGCCAATACCTCCAAAGATCAATAGTGAGAATGTCCACCAATACCTCTGAAGATTAATAAAAAAACTCTGAAGTCTCCAGTTCATCAAGTCAAATCTTATGAAGGTCCGCAAATACATCTGAAGATCGATAATGAGACTCTGGAATCTCCACTTCATCAAGTCAAAAGCTTCTGGAGGTCCCCCAATACCTCTGAAGATCGATAATGAGACTCTGAAGTCTCCACTTTATTAAGTCAAAAGCTTCTGAAGGTCCGCCAATACCTCAAAAGATCAATAATGAGACTAGCTCCAAAGTGTCCACCTTTCAAGTAAAGCTTCCAAAGGTTCGCCAATAACTCTGAAGATCAATAAAGGGACCCCAAAGTGTCCAAATTATAAGGAAATTCAACAAAAGAGCCATAAAAGTTCTACTCAAGCAAACAAGAGAGACCCTAAAGTCTTAAACAATAAATGAACCATCACACTTCAAATTCAAGAAAAACCATGATCAGACGAAGATTAAGACAAAGCAAGCATCATCAAAGAATCTACGAAGATCAAAACTAACACAAGTCCCTCAAAAGATTAACCGAAGATTCAGACAACGCCTAGTCAGCAAATGATCGACCAAATATCACAACTAATTAAAAAATTAAGAAAATCTCTCCAAAGATCTAAATCAAGTATCACAGTACTATAGAAGATGACGAATAGAGATAGCTTTGTACAAATGTACGCTGAGCAAAGATGAAACTATGATAAGGGCAGCAAGATAAAAACTTCATAACATAACTTAATCACTAGGGCCATGTGAAAAACATAAATCAATCTAGCGAAGGTACAAAGACCCCCAAATAGAGACGATATGGCACTTTATCTTGAGCAACAATAAGGAAATTTTCCCAAGAAAGGCAACTTTAGGTCCATTCCTGTGAGAGACAAAACTTAGGCATCTTCTAGTTGGAGAAATAGCATTTCCCTCAAGCATAACTTGATAAAAAAAATTTGAGTTGTAGGATCATCACCTCGCTCTAAGCACTAGTCAAAATCTTCTAAGGATATCAAATTAGGGTCATTTTAGCTTTCGCATTTAGCTTGCTAGCAATAATTTACTGCCACAAAGGGAAATTTATAGACATCCAAATTTAGTACACTTCACCTCAATGATTCTATAAAAAATTAGCCAAAAAGCGTCTGAATTGGAACTCAATAGAGTCAAAACGAGGAAAAGGAGCTAAAACCTGAGTCAGAGCTTTAGTAAAACCCTAAAAAACCCTCGAAAACTCTCAAAAACTCTGGAAAAGCTAAAAAATGAACTCAAAAATTCTGGAAAACACAAAAATGGCCCCGAAAAGCACTAAAGGGTCCCATAAGGGCTAAACAGCCTAAGGGAAGGGTCTAATCGCCAGGATCAGGCCCTTTGCTAAGAACCCAGGTCAGGGTCCTATAAATTAAAACCCCCCCTCTTCATTATTAACTCCAAGTCAGCTTATAATCCAAAAATCACTTCATCATATAGAAAATCCCACATTGTAAGTTCCCTTTCCTTTGTAGCTCTAAGTCTTTTGAGTTCGAAAAATCTCTTCGAGGGACACATGCTACCCTTAGGGACGAAAATAAAGAAGCAAAAGTCCGTCGAAAAGACCTTCGAGAGGAATCGAGATAGGAATCTCTTAGAGAAACCTATCAAAGTAAGAAAATGAAAGAAATAATAAAGAACCTCTGCCTGAAATCTCGATCAAATTTAGGAAGCGCTCAGGTATACTCAATACTCTTAAATTTTTTGCATTTTATTGTTTAAAGATGTAGTACATTCAAGCATATATAATCTTTTCGAAAATCAATAGCAAAAATCTTTAAAACAACATTAAATCTCATTATTATCGTCAAATTACAGTAATGTAGTGTGTCTCTAAAGGAGTATACTTTTTAGCATAACTCCCTTGAACGCTACAAAACATTGGCAAACATATGGGGTAGCACAAGTCTTCCCAATTTAAAAATGAGGGAAAACTCTGTAACTGACAATATGACAAGAAAAATTTGCAGAGAATTCAATCAAATCTGGCAAGAATCGATAATTCGGCATAAATCGATAATCAATACTTCTTAAACCAACTCATTCCCAACAAAGAGAAATAAATAACTTCAAACAAAGATGGGCCCTAACTTTAAGAGAATGCTTCATAGCGTCTAAGGTAATCGGGATAATCCAGACCCCCATTTCTGAAACCAAAACCTCTTCACACCGCGATGAAGATGTTTTCCTACAAAACCGACATGAATCGTTAATTAATCTTTTAAAAACTCCTAAGGAGAGAAATAACTAACTACGCCCACATGGAGATTTCATCCACAAAATTGGCACAAATTGTTAATCAATCTTTCAAAGCTCCTTTGTAACACCCGAGAATTTGTTTTCCTTATATTATGAAATGGACATGATGGACCCAGGCCCATGGGTCGAGTATAGTCCGAAAACTTTGGACTAATCTATGGGTTGGGTGTCAAAAAATCATGTGTTAATTTCTATAGGGGTGGAATTAATGAGTCCCTTGCCTACGTACACGTTTTTATATGCATGCATAAATTCGCTTTGCATGTGTTTAGATGGTTAATATTAGTAGTTATATTGAGTTAAAATTATTATATCATGTGAAATTTGTTGATATCATTAGTAGTTATGTTGAGTTGAAATTATTATTATTTCATGTGAAATATGTTGATATGAAAAATATGTTATATATATAAAGAAAAGGGCAGACCCCAAGTTGAAGAAAGACCCTAGATTTCTATTATTCATGAGAAAATATGTTGATTTTATGTCTATATATAAATATATATATTTATTTGTATATATATATATATATATATGCATGTGAGGATTTAATTCATTGGAAAATGTTCTTAGATCACACTAATTATATTGCATGCAAGATATTAATAACACAATGGACCCCACAAGTGGGGGCATTAGGGATAGAGAGAGAGAGAGAGAGAATCGATCCAACCTCTCTCTCTTAGCACATATATTGTTACAAAAAATAAATATAACTCCATGCATGCAATAAAGATATTCATGTTATATATAAATATAGATATATATGTATATTTCGTTAGATATAGACATGTGGAAAGTTTGAATAACAACCAATGAGAATATCTTCTCAAATTGTTAGCATGTGACCAAAATATCAAGGAATAACTACAAGGTTAGGATAGTATCTAAGTTAGGGAATGAATTCAAAATTTGAATTCATTTGATGAATACTATTTTTGGTTAGCTTATTTTGAAAATATTGCTAATAATAATAATAATATTTCCTTTCTAAGATAAGAATTTAGATATGCCAACCGTTGGATTCATTTAAGGAGTCAAGATTATTAGATGTTTCAAAAATGACATATATGCATGCCATAATCGATCTACACAATGGAGAAACTAACCAAATATAGGTTAGACTATTAAAATTCCAAAAGCTTACCTATTATACATAGATGACACCAAAGTTTGGAAAGATTTGTTCACTAAGTTGAAATTAAACACATGGTGAAAATACTAACCTTAGGATTCACTTTTGATGGACATATGTCAAGTCCTAAGTAGCTTTGAACATCAAAATGTTATGGTCATGTCAAACACCCTAGCATAATATTTTGAATGGAGGAGAAGATACCAAAGTGGGATGAAATTTTAGAATGGAAGGTGGGGGTGATGTAGATCTCAATTTTTAGAGAGAGAGAAAGAGGTAGGCTGTCTAGTTTGACCTCTACTCTCCCTCCCTCTCTCATTCTCTTCATTCAGTTGAAAGAGAGAAAGAGAGAAAGAGAGAAAGAGAGAGAGAGAGAGAGAGAGAGAGAGCCTAGCCAATTTCTCCCTCCCTCTCTAAGCTATTTCCCTCTCTTCGCTAACCATCCCTAAACACACCAACATCCTCTGTTAAAACCTAAGCTAAGGAAGAGGAAGGAAGACCAAGGAGAAGAAAGGAGAAGAGATCATCACCTCTACTCAATAAGATCGCGGTTAAGGTAGGAGGAAAATCGATTTAAGAATATATGTTCACCCTTATAATCTTATGTGTGAATGTGTATAAATAAAATACATGATTTAGTTTAACTTGTTGTACAAATGTTTTATTTTTTATGACATAGTAATATATATATATATATATATGTGTGTGTGTGGGTGTGTGTGTGTGTGTGTGTGTAGATACATATATATTTATACACATACGTATATATTTATATACATATATGCATTTATGGATGAGAATCGATTTTACCATGATGATGTGGATATCTAAAATGTGATTGTTTGATTTCATTTAACTTGAAATCGTGATTTGACATGTGGTTGCTTGGTTCATGGACCTAAATATGTTACATATATTTTACATGTTAACATAATGATGATGATGATGATGATGAAGCATGCCTATATCAAATGATGATTTGCATTAGTATTACATATTTTGTGTAAAAAGATACACGTTGAGTACATGATCACTTGGGAAAAAGAAAAACATGTAACAAGAACAAGAGAAATATTTTGAATCTAAATGATTCGTGCATTTTAGGCGGCCTTATGGCGATAACCCATAATAGGTTCCCCGCGGAAGACGATCTCACGATCGTGGGTGGCACCCGTAACAGCCGTAAGATCTAAAAATCGTAAAAAGAATAAGCTGTTTAAAAGACCATGCTTTTCTGGTTGTAAACCATTGTTGAATGCATATCTATTGAATTGTGTTGTTGTATGCTTATGTAAAAGCTATGTGTATGCTGTTTAAACATGTTTTAGATGATGAATTATGCAAGATAACATGTCCTAATGATCATGCTATATTGTGATGTGCATATGCGTATTTTGGGAATGTTTTAGTCACATTTTGTGATGATATGAACTACTATATGTTGCTGTCACAAAGATAAAATAAGCGTGGCAGATCATGTGTTGGACCCTAAATGCCATAAATATTTACAAGTGATGGTGGTGGGGGACAGGGGATGCAAGTATATGAGGTTTGTTATATAAATTCATGTTTTTCCTGTATTTTAATGTTGATAATGACGCTGTCACATAAGTGAAAAAGTGTAACAGAATTGTGAAACAAGGTGGGTACGTCATAAAATCTGGTGACTATCATGAATGCACCTTGGTTTGACATGGTGCTGTCTCATGGGACATCCAAGAATGTATTCTGGCTATCTAGGTTCGGTAAGAACGGGTAAAGGATTAGTGTTATCCGTGTAGCATGTGTTTTAGGCAAGGTGAGTCAGTTGGATTCTTCTTTACGGGAATCTAACGAGGATGGGTATAAGTATAGACTTGCTATATATATGTATATCAATATATATAAGAGTTATTATTGTTTCTTCCTACTGAGTAAAACTTATTATTTTCCTTCCTACTCTCCACAGATTCAGGAGTTGGAACATCAGGCGGATCGTAGATTAGCGGGAGTATTACTCGTCTTATGAGTCACGGAGTAGGTTATTCTACTTCGAAGAACACTACTATCTATTAATACAAATTAAATAGGGAATGGGACTACGGATTTCGTATTGAATGGTTTGACTTTATTTTGAAAGTGCTTAGTTATGGAGTATTTCATGAATACTTTTATTTATGGATGGATTAAAGGTTGAGGTTTTCCTTAAGGATGAATTAGTATTTACTTGTTGTCCTTCATCCTGTTTCATCAGTACATCTAGTGTATGAATGTTGTTTTAAACAAAATAATTTCTTCAATTGATGTACCAATGTTGAGCTTTGAGAAACCTTTACCCATGGATTTTTACGTGAAAACTTTTGGGGAGAGAATATAATGCATTATGTAACCAGGAAAATTTTTTGTTGAACTCTCTCTCTCTCTCTCATTAAATTCATATGTTTAAACCAATTTTTAAATAGAATCTCTGTTTCTTGGAACAGAGAATTGATTAAACTACTTTTTCAAAAAAAATATTTGAAGGAATTGCAACTTTTTTTCTAATGGACTGAGCTTAGGGTCCAATGGACCGGGTTTGGGTTATGGACCCTAAGGTCAGGTCGTTACATCCTTCTAAATAAGGATGCATTAAAAGAAATGAAGAATAGTGATAACCCAATCTTCAAACCCACTAGCATAAGATAAGTTCACAAGGCGTGAGATAATAAGGTCTCCTATAGCATGAACGCACAAAAATTCTCCAAAACGCGACATATAAGCCCTCCCCGGTGTTGAGGCATACAATACAAGCAATCGAAGTCGTCTCATCAAGAACAGGTAAATCACCTTGTTATCTCCATTCGATGAGATACCAAAAGCAAAGGTTAGATCATTTACACTAATGTATTTATCTTTTCTACTTTCTTATCATCAAAATCCCACTAACTTTATTTCATGTAAGAGAGTTCGTACAAAAAAGTGCACACAAGATGAGATGTAGTGCATTTCACCAAAAGATATCTAATGAAACACCCTAATTATGAAGTAGAAACCGACTACAGTCGGGTGGTTGTCAGGTGCCTAACACCTTCCTGACCCGTAACCAAACTCCGTACCTCGAATCTCAACACTTAATAATTATAATCCGAGTAAAAAAGAAGAAAATGTTACTCAGTCTCTCATCAAGAGGCTGAATGACACCTTTTTCTACTAAAGGGCCTTGATACCCTCACAAATTGAGGTGGCGACTCCAAAACGTTAAGCAAAAAATGAGACTCTCCTTTCTCTTTGAAGCGACCAGAAAAATGCATTAAAAAGGGAAAAGAGAGAATCATCTACATCAAAAAAAGATTAAAACGGAGCAAATTCTCCCCTAACTAGAGGATTAAGGAAAAATACAATAGCTCTGCGAACGAATAAAATGAGCAGTGAGTGGTACCGATCCCAACATTAAAAAGGCGAATAGGCTCAGAAATCATACCTATAAGGACTCCTCAACATCCTGTGAAGGGTGAGAAGAGGAGAAATGAGTCGTCGTGACCGCGTCGAGACAGAAAGGGAAAAGGGATCACGCCCACGATATCCCAAGAAAAGGGACTCGTTCAGGCCGGCTAAGGCCTCCGAACCCCGTAAGGGAGGAAATAAATTAAGTCACGGGTGCCACACCAGTACTACCATTTTATATTAGATTAGGTTTTTACTGTAGAACTGATTCCCACTCCCGGATGCCAAACACCTAAAATTAAACGTGTACTACGAGGTCCAGACCTCCCCATCCTTAATTTGACCTAATCAACCATTGCCCCAACTCAATTTTGCCTAATTTGGCCTAAAGTGAGCCTAATTGAATGAATTGGGTGAAAACCCTCAAAATTTAGACTTAAATTGGCTTTAATTGACCACATTAGGAATTATTGAGCCTTAACTCAACTCAATTAGCCCTTGCTTAGCTTAATTTGACCCCATTGACTTTATTGAGTTCAATTGAGCCTAATTGAAGAATTGAAAAAAAATCCCAAAAATTGTCTTTAATTCGGCTTCAATTTGACCACATTAAGGTTCCCCGAGCTTAATTAAAACTTAATTTGACCCCAATATATTGATGTTTAAAAGCAACTAATTAGGCTTAATTTGAATTAATTTTGCTCAAAATTGAGCCTAATTGAAAAAATTTAAGTGAAAACCCATAAATTTGACCATTTCAGAACCTAAGTGGGGCCCACACTTGACTTAGGTAGGATCTAGTTTCAAAATTTTTGACAAGTTGATAAAAAAATCTTTAGAATCCTAAGAAATTGACCAAAAAATCATAGCTAAAACCACTAAAAACGGAACCTGAACCAAAATAGGGCTGAATGGGCCAAGTGGCGGATTTTAGGCACCTCCCAATAAATCGGCTAGGGGGTGTAAATCGGCTGGGGGTGAAAATCGATTAGGTCCTAAAATCGTTGTTTTGCCATTTTCTTTATTTTTCATCTCCTTCGTCCGTTTTCTCTCCGATCTGCACAGTTGGATGTGTTTTTCTTTGTCTATTTAAGGAACTCATATTTTTGGATTGAAGAGGGCCAATTTTGGGAGTTATATAAACCATTCTTGTGCTACATTAAAGAATGTGTCTTTGTTTGGAGAGCATTTTAGGAAAGCTCTTAGAGAAAGAAAGAGAGACTTTTGCTAATTTAGTGAAAGGGTGAGTTAAGTTCTTAGTAAGAGAGTTTTAGTCGGCGATAAATGGAAGAGAGTTTTAGTTGGCGAGAAATGGAATTGTAGAGATTCCATCTTGAAGAGAATATTCCTTCTCTTTTCATCCTAGTCCTACATGAGACCAAACACACTCCAATCCTAAACTATCTTGACCATCTACTTACATAACCAAGCTAAAATTGAAAGAACTTAAATCTATTAAGTTTTTTGTTTTAGTAGTGTTAGGAGGTGAAATTTTAGTTCCATTATTTACATATAAACTTCATTAATCAATAATTACAAATTATGGCTTGATGGAGATGGATTTTCTTCACTTACTACTCATTAGAGCATACAACACTAGGTGAATGTTCTTCACCCACGTCCTTGCCGGAACCACTAGGAACGGAACCGGAATCAAAATAGGGCTGAATAGTCTAAGTGGCTGATTTTAGGCACCTCCTAAGAAATCGACTAGGGGGTGGCAATCGACTGGGGGGTGAAAATCAGCTACCCCCAACCGATTTTCACCCCCATACTAAAATCATTGTTTTGTCACTTTCTTCACTTTTCATCTCCTCCATTCTTTTTTCGCTGATCTGAACGTTGAATGTGTTTTTCTTTGCCCATCGTAGGAACTCAAATTTTTGGATTGAAGAGGGCAAATCTTGGGAGTCATATAAACCATTCTTGTGCTACATTAAAAAGTGTGTCTTTATTTGGAGAGCATTTTAGGAAAGCTCGTAGAGAAAGAAAGAAAGACTCTTGCTAATTTAGTTAAAGGGTGAGCTAAGTTTTTAGTGAGAGAGTTTTGGTTTGCAAAAAATGGAGTTGTAGAGATTCCATCTTGATGTGCATATTCCCTATCTTTTCATCCTAGTCCTACATCAAACCAAACACACTCCAATCCTAAACTGTCTTGACCATCCACCTACATAACCAAGCTAAAATGGGAAGAACTAAAATCCATTAAGTTTTCTTCTTGTTTTAGTAATGTTGGGAGGTGGAATTTTAGTTCTGTTATTTACATATAAACTTCATTAATCAATAATCACAAATTATGGCTTGATGGAGATGGGTTTTCTTCACTTACTACTAATTGGAGCATACAACAATAGGTAAGTGTTCTTCACCCACATCTTTGTCTTTATATTAATGAGTTAGAATTTGTGTAGAGAATATTGGTGTAAGAATAAAGTGGAGTAAAGAAAGAAAAAAAGTATCATTTCATGAACTCAAAGTGTTTAAGTCCAGGTTAGTTTAACTTCTTTGAAGAGTTGATCAATCTCTTTAATAATTTCTTGATTGAAATGAAATGCATGTTTTAATTTCAAAATGCTTGATTAATATGCCTACAAATAGCTAGACAATATTATTGGCTTATATCTATGCAAATATTCAGACTTAACATCCCTTTTGCCATTATGATTGAGCAATAATGCTTTCTTATCTTTTAATGTGAGCATCAAATTAAAAAAAACTTATACTTAAAGAAATGTAGAGCATGAAAAAACACATAAAATGGGCTCAAGAATCATCCAAAAATGTTAAGAAATGAATGAGTTACGAGGGTTTGAATGCACACTTTTGTGCCATGCAATGACATGTTCTTGTAAGAAAAGTGATCTAATCCATGTGTTTAATATGCGTATGTTTAACACCAAATGATATGATGCATATAAACAACATGATATTCAAATTCTATGGATTGCATAAATAACTTGTATGCTTGAAAACTATCGCTAATCAAAGTGTCGAATGCAAGTGCTCAATGAAATGCCTAAGAGAATAGTTCACTTGTATAAGTTCATCTTTACTAATTTCTCGTTGAATTTTTCTTTTTTCATGCTTAATATAAGTTACTTCCATCATGTGTATACTATGAAAACCCTAGGGTTTAGGGTAGTGCCTCGCCATATTATTTTGGTATGCCCTTAGAAACCAATCATGATGAAACAAACTTTGAATAAGCTTGTTGTGCTTGGTAGCTAGGCCCATTCCTTAGTAAGCCCACCTGTACACTTTGTCATAAGTGTTGTGCATACTTCATTAGTTTTGAACTCATTTTATTATTGGGTTTCTCTAACCCATCTTTTGTTTTGAGCTGTGGCTCGTAGGCCTATATCCGCATATCTCTCCTTAAGCTCATGATATACTTAGCTAAATGTTAGGCTCATCTTGTGTACAACCCATCACCCTTATGGGATTCACGAAACCTAACGTCCTACAAATCCTAAAAACTCAATAAACTACTAGCTCAACCTTTCCTAGGATTAAATGAACTTAGGTCAAATGCTTGATTCCAAGAAGCTATGGGATGCAACTCGACTTTAGCACGAGTTTTGATCCTCAAACAGATGGGCAGACGGAGAGAGTTAACCAAGTGTTGGAAGATATGCTCCGTTGTGTAGTCCTAGACTTCAAGGGTAATTGAGAAGATTCATTACCGCTTGTTGAGTTTGCCTACAACAACAGTTACCAAACTAGTATAGGGATGGCACCGTTTGAAGTGTTGTATGGCAAACCTTGTAGATCTCCAATATGTTGGGCAGAAGTCGGAGAGTCGAAACTCCCAGGATTGGAAACAGTACAATAGACTACAGAGAAAATTGCTCTAATCAGAGAGCATATGCGATCAGCTTAGAGTCGAGAGAAAAGCTACGCCGATCAGAGGCATAGGGAACTTGAGTTCGAGGTAGGTGATCAAGTGTTGCTGAAGGTATCACTAATGAAGGGTGTTTTTCGGTTCTGTAAGAAAGGAAAGTTAACACAGTGTTTCGTTGGACCTTTTCCTATCCTAGAGAGAATAGGGAAAGTAGCATACTAGTTAGCTTTGCCAGACTAGTTAACAGGAGTTCATGATGTCTTCCATATGTCTATGTTTCAGAAACATCTCAGGGGTGAGGATCGCCCAGTAGTGGTCGATTTCCACGAGCTAGAGTTGCAACCAAGAGCAACCTATGTAGAGAAGCCTTATAGAATTCTTGACTACAAGGAGCAGAAGCTTAAGTCAAGACTGATACCTTGGGTGAAGGTTCAGGGGCATCACCACGATGAGTGCAAGGCCACGTGGGAAAGAGAATAGGAGATGCACGCGAGTTACCCGGACCTCTTTAAAGAGGTATGTGGGATTTCGAGGACGAAATCCTCTTTTAGGGGGGTAGACTGGAATACCCGTTTAATTTAATTTACTAATGTTAGGGGGCACCCACTAATGATAAAGGCACCCTGTTATAGTTTTAGTAAGTTTGGGTTTATAATTAGTTATAAATATAAACTAAAACCCAAAATCTCTCCTACTTTATGCTGATCGACCAGAATAGAGGAAAGAGAGAGAGAGAATCGGCTGAGAGAGAGGGAGAGCAAGGGAGAGAGAACCGACCAGGGATTGAAGGCAGAGAAACTCCAAGTTCCTCTTGAAGGATCGATCGAGGAAGAGTCGTGTTTGCGAGAGAGAGTGCAGGGGTTCATCTTCTTCTTCTTCCTTGGGATTCAACCTCTTTGGTGATTTAAGGCAAGTAGTAACTTGCTCTTTTGGTGTATACTTAATTTTCTATGATGTTGGTATTTGCTTCTAACGAGTTAATGCATGAAATCTAAAACTAAATATGTTGTATGCGTTTTTCTGTGGTTGAAAGCATGAATCTAGGTTTACATGAGGATTACATATCTTTTAATGTTATTGTGCATGAAAGCTATGATATTAGAAGCATGGTTATAAAACCCTAACTTTTGTATAGTAGGAACCCAAGTTTACTTGTGATAACAAGTGAAAACAAAGGCCTGAAATCGCACATGACACAGATGTGAGGAGTATCGATACTACCAACCTCTGTAGTCTGCAGATGTGAGGAGTATCGATACTTCCAAAAGGAGTATCGATACTTCCCACATATGTAGTCAGTGAATGTGAGGAGTATCGATACTCCCAAAAAGGGTATCGATACTACCCACATCTGTAGCTAACAGACGTATGGAGTATCGATACTCCTAAAAGTGAGTATCGATACTGCTAGCCTTGTCAGTAAATCTCATCTTTTTTCGTTAATAATCTTGCTTATGTCCATGCATGTGATCTACATGAATTAGGATCTGTATGTTTATGTTTAAACATGTATTAATAATAGCGAATGCATCTTTAAACACTGGGTTAAGTACACTTTGGATGGTGATCATAAGAG
Source organism: Macleaya cordata (assembly GCA_002174775.1). Lineage (NCBI taxonomy): Eukaryota > Viridiplantae > Streptophyta > Magnoliopsida > Ranunculales > Papaveraceae > Macleaya > Macleaya cordata. The sequence goes on along the minus strand of MVGT01001528.1, from coordinate 599,482 downwards.
AACATGCTTAATATGCAATTATCCTCCATAAGCTTGATGTGTGCTTAAATAACTTGTTTGGCTTGTGTGCAAACATAGTTTAGGTCCTGTATAGGCCTGGTCCTCTCCAAGCGTGGTCTACGGAATCGCCAAGTGAGGTCTACGGAATCACTTGACACGTAAGTAACGCCGATAGGATTACTAGTGTTCTGGGGACGGATTTCGAGGCAGTTCACCAGATTCACTTGTCGCACGGCCAGTGTCTCGAGTGAACTACAGGGACGGGTAAAACATAGGTAGTAACTAGGGATCACTACTTGTTGCGATAACTTAATCTCAACTAAAGATCATAAAACATAACATCCGTTATCTTGTGCAGCTCTTTACCATGTTTAATCATTTATTGACATATCATATACAATATTGTTAATGCACTCTTATGAAACTCATGGTTCTCCTAAATCTACGCCAAGGGAACTAGTGAACTTGCTGGCTAGGTTTTAACCTAGCACCACCATTAATCTTTTCAGGTCCAGGTCAGCAGGCGATTCATCAGTAGCGGTGATGTTCGTGGTTCGAGAATAAGTCTTCGGAGTTTTCTTAGATTTCCGTGAAGACATTACTTAATTCTTTCATATAAGTTTAGTTTGTTTTGGACACATGTTTAGTCCATTATTCCTTGAGAATATTCGTTCATTCGTTTGTTCAAATTGATAGGTTATCATTGAGTTAATAAAGTTTATATTCAGCTTTATTTTACTTGTGTCTTGAATGTGAGTGCAGCATATTATTAGCTTGGTGTAACGCGTACACCCTAGAGCTACAGGTTGTTAATGGTTCCGCCGGTATGCCTAGTTCTCAGTGAGTAAGGGCTGCAAACCTGAAAGGTGAGGGCGGGGTATTACATTTTATTATTTTATACCATCGCAAATTGTATTTGCTAATATATATTATTGCAATTTCGAATTTGCACCTTCAATTCCTTCTTGAGTTATTATTGCAAATTGGTTTTTGTATTTCAACCTGGTTTACACGTTTATAGCTATACTACGTGTGATATGAATCTGAGTCCCTAGGACGTGCAAATAAGGACTGAAATTCATATCACGCGTGGTAATAGCTATACACATGAAAACGGGGATAAAAATCCTGATTTTTTTTGTAGGTTTACTATTTTTCTTTTAATCTTAAACCTTTTATTTTTGGCAATTTTAGAATGGGTGAAAAGCACGAGGGGTAAAAAATAAACCCTAGACTAAACCAAATGGAAGCAAGTACAAATTGTTTTTGCAAATAAATGTTTTTGCAAATTTAAATTTGCATACTCAATTCCTTGTATTTGCAAATTACTATTATTGCAATTTCATATTTGCACCTTCAATTTCTTTTTGAGTTTAAATTGCAAATTTGTTTTTGCAATTAAATTGATATGCAAGTTTTTTTTTTTAAATTTTAACATGTGCAAAAACAACTTTGCAAGCGAGAATTAATTTCAATTTTATGATTTGAATTGTTAGATTTTACACATTCCATTCTCTGAAGATAATTTTTTACCCTTAATTAATATAATTTTTATGAGGTGCAAATAAAGACTACGATTCATATAACGCGTGGTAATAGTTAGCTGAGATTCATATCACGCTTGGTAATAGCAATAAACGTGTACTTGAGGATGAAAATCCTAATTTTTTTATTTAAATCCTAAATATTTTGTTATTTAGAAATTTTAGAATGGGAGCAAATCACGAAGGGTAAAGAATAAACCCTAGACCCTAAACCTATTGAAGCAAGTACAAATTGTATTTGCTAATTTCTATTATTGCAATTTCGAATTTGCAGCTTCAATTACTTTTTGAGTTTAAATTGCAAATTTGTTTTTGCATTCAAATTGATATGTAAGTTTATTTTTGCAAAATTTTAACATGTGCAAAAACAACTTTGCAACCCTGAATTAATTTCAATGTTTATAAATTTCATCCCTATTTACACGTTTATAGCTATACTACGCGTGATATGAACCTCAGCCCTATGAGATGCAAATAAGGACTGAGATTCATATATATCACACGTGGTAATAGTTGATTAGATTTATATCATGCGTGGTAATAGCAATAAACATGTACTTCGGGATGAAAATCCTATTTTTTTTATAGGTTTAGCATTTTTATTTAAATCCTAATCGTTTTGTTGTTTAGAAATTTTAGAATGGGCACAAATCACGAAGGGTAAAGAATAAACCCTAGACCCTAAATCCTATTGAAGCAAGTACAAATTGTATTTGCTAATTTCTATTATTGCAATTTCGAATTTGCACCTTCAATTTCTTTTTGAGTTTAAATTGCAAAATTTCGTTTTGCATTTAAATTGATATGCAAGTATATTTTTGCAAAATTTTAACATGTACAAAAATAACTTTGCAACCCTGAATTAATTTAAATTTTTATAAATTTTATCCTGGTTTACACGTTTATAGCTATTACCACGCATGATATAAATCTCAGTCCCTATGAGGTGCAAATAAGAATTGAGATTCATATCACGCAAGGTAATAGCTATACACGTGAAAACCGGTATGAAAATCTTGATTTTTTTGTTAGTTTAACATTTTTCTTTAAATCTTAAACATTTAATTTTTGACAAATTTAGAATGGGTGCAAATCATGAAGGATCAAGAATAAACCCTAAACCATAGACCCTAAACCATATGGAAGCAAGTATAAATTATTTTTGCAAATTCAAATTTGCATGTTCAATTCCTTGTATTTGCTAATTTATAGTATTGCAATTTTTATTTTGTACCTTCAATTAATTTTTGAGTTTAAATTGCAAATTTATTTTTGCATTTAATTTGATATGCAAGTTTATTTTTGCATAATTTTAACATGTGCAAAAACAACTTTGCAACCCTGAATTAATTTAAATTTTTATAAATTTCATCCCGATTTACACGTTTATAGCTATTACCACGCGTGATATGAATCTCAGTCCCTATGAAGTGCAAATATAGACTGAGATTCATATCACGCATGGTAATAGTTGACTGAGAATTATATCACGCATGTTAATAGTAATAAACGTGTACTTCTGGATGAAAATCCTATTTTTTTTTTTGTAGGTTTAACATTTTTGTTTAAATCCCAAATGATTTGTTATTTAAAATTTTTAGAATGGGCGCAAATCACAAATGGTAAAGAATAAACCCTAAACCCAAACCCTAGACCCTAAACCCTATTAAAACAAGTACAAATTGTATTTACAAATTTCTATTGTTGCAAATTCGAATTTGCACCTTCAATTACTTTTTGAGTTTAAATTGCAAATTTATTTTTGCATTTAAAATGATATGCAAGTTTATTTTTGCAAAATTTTAACATATGCAAAACAACTTTGCAACCCTAAATTTATTTTAATTTTTATAAATTTCATCCCGGTTTACACGTTTCTATACCACGCATGATATGAATCTCAGTCCCTATGAGGTGAAAATAAGGACTGAGATTCATATCACAAATGGTAATAACTATACACGTGAAAACTGGGATGTAAATTCTGATTTTTTTTTTGTAGGTTTAACATTTTTCTTTAAATCTGAAATATTTTATTTTTTGGCAATTTTAGAATGGGCGCAAATCACGAAGGGTTAAGAATAAATCCCAAACCATATGGAAGCAAGTATGAATTATTTTTGCAAATAATTTTTTTTTTTGCAAATTTAAATTTACTTATTCAATTCCTTGTATTTGCAAATTGCAATTTTGAATTTGCACATTCTATTTCTTTGAGTTTTAATTGCAAATTTGTTCTTACAATTAAATTGATATGCAAGTTTATTTTGACAAAGTTTTAACATGTGCAAAAACAACTTTGCAACCGTGAATTAATTTAAATGTTTATGATTTTCATCTCGGTTTACACGTTTGTAGCTATTACCATGCGTGCTATGTATCTCAGTCCCTATGAGATGCAAGTAAGGACTGAGATTCATATCACGCGTGGTAATAGCTATACACGTGAAAGTCGGGATGAAAATCTTAAAAGTTTTATTTTTTGGCAAATTTAGAATGAGCGCAAAGCATGAGGGGTAAAGAATAAACCCTAAACCATATGGAAGTAAGTACAAATTGTTATTGCAAAATATTTTTACAAATTCAAAATTGCATATTAAATTCCTTGTTTTGCATAAAGACAAATGACTTTTTTTTTTTTGGGTTTCAAAATATATATAAATAGTTTTTGAAAAATTGAAGACATGTAGTCAAGAATTCTTAAATTTAAGGTATTTAAAGTTATCAAAACTACCCACTCCAAAACGTGCATATTCATTCCCTAAAAAAATTGTTTAAACCGAAACGGTTTTAAAAGGTAATAAAGGTATTATAATTTATTTCTAATGGTACACGACTGTTCAAATTGGACAAAAGCAGTATTTTAAAAAAGTTTAAAGACTAACCGCTATTTTTAAAATTATTACCAGAGCTTTTAAGTATTTTAATAAAACTAAATACTGAACACTAATTAATCTCTCCCCATGGGATTTTTAGCTAATTTTATGTATAACAAAAGAGAAGAGTACATAAGTTTGGCTGACTAGGACAAAGAGGATGGGTCAACGTAACTCCCACACCCTAAAAAAAAAATTGAGGGTGGGTCAACATAACCCCACACCGTAAATGACCAAAATAATCTTATGTTTTTTACGAAATACCGGATGTGTCCCGTGGGCGTAGTAAATGACCAAAATAGCCTTATGTTCTTTTACGAAATATCGAACGTGTCCCGTGGCCATAATTATTTATTTACACCTGATTTACACTTGACGATTGAGTCGCGTGGAGTGGATTCAAGGGTGCGTGTGTGGGTGCGCGCGAAGCGCGCATTGGAGCAACACACGTAGCGCGTTTGGACATTCAACCCACACGTGCGAAGCGCATGTAGAGAGAATGGACAATTAATTTCCATGAGCTAAATACTCGGAATACTTTTTTTTTACGAGCAATTAAGCCGTGCCATAAGGAGGACGATATTGCTAGTGAATAAACAGAGGAAGAAAATTGTACAAAATTATAAATTAATTAATTACTCTCTTTCATCCCATTTAGCAATTTGATAATAGATTTTAGGGTTGGAATCGAAACTGACAAGAACTGGAACTGAGCTCTATAATAGGTTCCAACTCTGGATAACCCAATAACCGAACCAGAACCTACCCGTTGACACCCTTAGTGGAAGGACGGTTTCGTCCATTGGGTCTAAATCAGTTTTTTTTAAAAAGAGGGACCAATCCCTAATTATCATTATAACTAGGGTTAAATTCAAAATATGCAAAAGGCCCCATCCGAAAAACGGATTGCAGTTATGGTTAAAGTCTAAACTACAGAGTGACACTTAACAGTAGCGTCATCTGTAGTAGCACCTGTAGAGAATGGTCTCCTCATCCATTTGCTTCGCAATCCCTCATCGTCTTTTAACAGCTCAGGCTAGTACGCAAAACCCACGTAGTAAACCCTCCCCAGAGAAGAAGAAGAAGCATCTCCCCACCAAAAAAATTCCTAAACCTAACCCTAAGCTCAAAACTCGAAACAACTCCTCCTCCGTCTCCGTGGAACTTCCTCGACCAGGCGGAGAAGCTACGACCTACACAAGACTTCCTCCCAAAGATGATTTCGCCTTAAATTCAACAAGTGTCAGCGAGGTAAAGCTTTCTGAACTGACGAAAAGGCTCGCTTTGGATGCTGAATATAAGTTTACTGTTGCAATAACAGGTGATGATTCTGTAAGTGATGATGATGACGAAGAAATTGTTGAAGAAGAAGGAAAGATAGGATTTGGTCTCGGAGAATTTGAATTTTTAGGTGTGAATTCTGGTTCTTATTTTGTTAATCAACTTTGTGAAGATGATAAAGTTGTTGGGATTGATGAGTATGAGGAGAAGAATTGTTTGGACGGTCAGGATTTTGCAGAGGATGATGATGAGGAAGAGCATAAGGAGAAAGGAGTGCCCGCGGTGATGAGATGCTTCGATAGGGCGAAAATCTATGTGAAAGCAGGGGATGGAGGGAATGGAGTGGTGGCATTTAGGAGAGAGAAGTATGTGCCGTTTGGGGGACCATCAGGTGGAGATGGAGGGAGGGGAGGGAATGTTTATGTGGAGGTTGAAGGTTCCATGAATTCATTGTTACCTTTCCGAAAGAACATCCATTTTAGGGCTGGGAGAGGGTCTCATGGTCAGGGTAAGAAGCAAGCAGGGGCTAAGGGTGAACATGTTGTTGTGAAGGTGGCTCCAGGGACTGTCATAAGGGAAGCAGCTGGGAAAGATGGGAAAGAAGGGAAATTGCTATTGGAGTTGTTGCATCCTGGGCAGAGAGCTCTATTGTTACCTGGTGGGAGGGGCGGAAGAGGGAACGCTTCCTTTAAATCGGGGACCAATAAGGTACCAAAGATTGCAGAGAAGGGAGAAGAGGGTGTAGAAATGTAAGTTCTCTTTTATTTTTGGTCTTCTTTTTGCTCCTTTTAATTTTTTGTTTTAGTGGGTTATTTGTAAATATTAGAAATATTATGAATTGAACATATAATTGGTGTTTGGTATTATTTTGATCCGTTCCTGTGATTGAAGTGTTCCTATAAGAATGTCCTTGATGGTTTTAGTAGTTTTCGTCCGGAACAGTATGGTCACAATTTGCAACTTCTGGTTGATAAATCAATGGGAATTAATTTCATATTTGCTTCCATCAAAAACCATTGTGGGGGATTAGTTAGGCCAAGAATAACAATTTTGTTTATCAGGTGGTTGGAATTGGAGCTAAAGCTTGTTGCTGATGTTGGAATTGTGGGTGCTCCAAATGCAGGAAAGAGCACCCTGCTTAGTGTTATAAGTGCTGCTCAGCCAGAAATAGCTAATTACCCGTTTACAACTTTACTTCCTAATTTGGGTGTAGTTTCATTTGACTACGATGCCACAATGGTTGTAGCAGATCTACCTGGCTTACTTGAAGGAGCACATCGAGGTTTTGGTTTAGGTCATGAATTTCTGCGGCACACTGAAAGATGTTCAGTCCTGGTATAGATCATCTCACTTTAGATTGCAATGAGCTTTAATAGACTGTATATAGAACAATGAAAGACAGAGATATCACACATTTGCATATTTGTTGAACTTGGTGATCTCAAGTGCTGTGGATCTATGAAAATCTTGATTGTGCCACGTTGTTAATTGAAATCGATAAATTTCTGTCATTAGTTGAGCAGGTCTGCAAACTAAATGTAGTACAAAGACACAGTGAAGCTACTAATCTGAAGAAAAGGAGGATTGTAAATCGATATGCATGATGAAATATGTGTTAAATGAATAATGTTGATTGAGAAATACCATTGTTCAAATTCTCCATTTTGTGTACCATTCATTTCTTTTCCCCAATGCCTCATTTCGTCAATTTATCTAGAGTCGAGACCATGAGGCAAATTGATACTTTGTACAAATGAACTGATGATGCAATTGGTTGTTATTTTTTATTTTTTTATAAGAACTGAAAAGTAACATCACTGCATTATTTACATCTGTACAATTTTCTTTTTGCATTTTATGTTGAGGAAGTTAAATATGCATGATGAAATATGTGTTAAATGAATAATGTTGATTGAGAAATACCATTGTTCAAATTCTCCATTTTGTGTACCATTCATTTCTTTTCCCCAATGCCTCATTTCGTCAATTTATCTAGAGTCGAGACTATGAGGCAAATTGATACTTTGTACAAATGAACTGATGATGCAATTGGTTGTTATTTTTTATTTTTTTATAAGAACTGAAAAGTAACATCACTGCATTATTTACATCTGTACAATTTTCTTTTTGCATTTTATGTTGAGGAAGTTAAATATTTGTAAAGGGTTTTGTGGACATCACTTTTCTATGCACTTCGCTATTGGACCCACATGGAGATGATGCTAGGGGTTGAGTTTTTTTTTTTTTTTTGAGAATGCTCTTTTCACCATGTAGATCATCCTTCCCAAAAATCATAACAATCTAAAACTTTTTTTTTTGATCAGGATTATAACATTCTAAAACTTCTAACCCCATCAAAAGTTGATTGAATTTTAAAGGTGATTGAGCAATCCATTTTACTGTTCTAACCAATTTTTTATGGGTTAGAAGTTTTAAAATGTGCTGATTTTTTACAAGGACGATTTATGTGTTGAGGAAAATATCCTCGCCAAAAATCAGCCCTTGGATCATCTCCATGTTGGCCCAATAATCATGTGTCTAGTAGTGTCTATTGATTTGTAATCAGGGATCATTGAATATATATTCATAATATACAAACTCCGATGAGTTAGTTACATGTATAATCTAACTTTCATGGTTAAGGAAAACTGCTACTATTTTAATAAAGAAGTAGGAAAAAATTGTAGATCTGTAAGTTGCTGTTCCATGGGGTTTTGGCGTTTATTGTTTCATTGTTTGTGGAAAACCTAAAACTGTTGAAGAAGTCTGTGTTTGACATCTTTATACCATATGTAGGATTAAAACTTTCTCTGTTTTGTGTTAAACTATGTAACATTGATACGGGTACGGGTGTCGGTGTCCGACACGGGTACGAGGTGTCCTACACGGTGACTTAAAAACACCCAATACGCGGACACGGCGATACACATACATACTTATTCATGCATCAGTCATTATATGCTTTAACTTTAGTTATAACTTGTATTTTTAGAACCAACATTGTTACATAATACACAAAAGACATTAACTTAGAACTATATCATACGTTCTAACACGATTATGTGCAAGTGCACACAAGATAGACACACAATATCTAACATTATTATGTGCAAGTACCCATTGAAGTATCCACAAGTGTCAACACGAGTGTCCGAGTATCCAACACGGCAAAATTCAAAAAAGTGAAGTGTCGATGTTACATAGGTGTTAAACAATGACAATTTCTACCTAATCAAAAAAGAAAAGAAAAGAATGACAATCTATTATTCTATTTCCTTTTGTCCCCTGTGTTTTAGATCTGACGTTATTATTAGTGGCTGTTCATCATGAAATTTCCAGTTTTAATGCGTAACTACAAACATCTCAATGCCCCATCATATGCCCTTCACAGGTTGTTTATATCCCGAGTATACTAATGTATTTATGCATCATGAACCTGAATTCTGCCTAGCGCTAGGGTGTTAGTGTTAGGTACTAAACCCAAACAGTAGACATCAACTTTCTTTTGCCCAATTTTTCCACTTTTACCTTACTTTTATCATAAAATAAGCCTCTACGGCACAGTTATGAGGAGTTTTCCAAAATTTACTGAATTTTGAGAGCTAATTAGTGTCTTTTTGAGTTTTGAAAGATTAGTAAATGTGTTCCCTACTTTGACAATGAAGTGCTTAATTTCCTTTGGTAGATATAATTGAGTTTACTTTTGCCTCGAGGCTACCTCAATAATTTTATCTTGGCATGTTATGGAAATATTCAAAGTTGACCGATGGACAAGATGTGTACATTGGCTATTACAGCTCCTGCTCGACAACTATGCTTTTCATCTCTTCGTTGTTTTTGTCATTTGCTTCATTCTACGTAACTGCTAAAAAAAAGAAAATCTTCATGCTATGTAAATTTCGATGACTGCTATAAACATTTGTCTCATTAGCTTGCCGGGTTTCTGCATTACATTAATACAACTGACATTTTTTGGTGGCTTAGGTACATGTTGTTGACGGCTCAGGGGAGCAGCCAGAGTATGAATTTGATGCAGTTCGTTTAGAGCTGGAACTGTTTAATCCGGAGCTTTCCACAAAGCCTTTCATAGTTGCATATAACAAAATGGATCTTCCAGAGGCATATGAGAAGTGGATTTCGTTTAAGGAAAACCTAGAGGCTCGTGGTATCAGACCTTTTTGCATGAGTGCAGTGAACAGGCAGGGCACCCAGGAAGTAGTTTCTGCTGCATATGAGGTTTTACAGAAAAAACTGGAAGCAAACAAGGAGCCTAAAGGTTAGTATTGTTGCTTTTGTATGCTTAAATTTCGCTTAGTATTTGTGCCACACTGTGGTTAAAAGTAGGGAAAAATGGGGAAGGGGGGGATGCCTTCAGTTGCGTTTATTAATGGTTCTTTGTCATAAGCACTATGGTTCTTCATAAATGTATCTCATTTTAATTCATGCGAAATTTTCATTTATGCAACTCTAGTGGATTTTCGTATTCTAAGCCATTTGCCCTCCTAATCCGATAACAACACAATGTTTGATAAGTTTAATCCTTTTCAGGTTGGACAGAACCAGTCAATATGAATTATGTGGCTGACATGGTACAGAAGCAACGAAATGCTTCTATTAATGACTTTGAAATCTCTCATGATAGCAGTTCTGATAGTTGGCATGTGGTTGGAGCGGGGATACAACGTTTTGTTCAAATGACGAATTGGCAGTATGCAATCTCTTCCTCTGTTCTTCTTTGTCTTTATCGAGCTTTTGTCTAGTATAGTTTCTATTTTATTTTGTCATATCCATTTGATGCTGTAGCATATAACCTATGTAACATCGACACTTCACTTTTTTGAATTTTACCGTGTCGGATACTCGGACACTCGGACACTCGTGTTGACACTTGTGGATACTTCAATGGGTACTTGCACATAATAATGTTAGATATTGTGTGTCTATCTTGTGTGCACTTGCACATAATCGTGTTAGAACGTATTATATAGTTCTAAGTTAATGTCTTTTGCGTATTACGTATAATATGTAACAATGTTGGTTCTAAAAATACAAATTATAACTAAAATTAAAGCATATAATGATTGATACATGAATGAGTATGTATGTGTATCGCCGTGTCCGTGTACTGGGTGTTTTTAAGTCACCGTGTCGGACACCTCGTACCCGTGTCGGACACCGACACCCGTACCCTTATCAATGTTACATAGCATATAACTAAAACAAAACTGCAAAAGTGCATGATAGCTAACATAATTAAATTACACTTTTTAATTCTGGGCAGATTGATTCAAAAAGTTATAACTCAAATTATATAAATCTAAATGATTTCAAATCCATTTTGTTTGATAGTTAACAGTAAAGCCAGTACAGAGGAAATATAAAACATTAATAAACATTCTGTTTACGCCATGCAAAACAGCTGTGAAAATTGGGGTTACTTGCTGGAAAGGTAAACACAAAGCTGACACAGTCTGTATCTGGAATTTAATAAATACAGTTTAGACCCAAGTCAGTTGAATAAATACAGTCTTTATTTTGGTGGAAACTCCACGGAGGGAGCAGAAAGAATAAATGCAATCTAGAAATGCTAAATTCAAGGATCAATATGGCAAAAATATTTGAAAATACCTACTGTGCTCGGGTTTGGGAAACAGTCTCTTAACTAGTTGAAATTCTCTACCTTTGTGTACAGTGCAGAGATCTGCACAGTACCAGCCAAAATAAAAAATCTGAGTAGATAAAATACAAGAAGTTTAAGGATGAAAACATTTGGGTTTTGTTTCTGAAACAAAAAACAGAAAAAGGAAAAAGAAGCATATGGATTTGAAAGAAGACTTAAAGGTCTAAAAGATTCATGTTCTAATCAATACAGATGTCTAAACTCAGAACACCCGATAGGGCAATACCTCGAGGAGTCAATTGAAGCAATAAACATCATGTACTTTTATTTTTTATTTTTCGTTTATATTCAAACTAAAACCTCTCGTAAGAGATACGTTAAGGATGCAGTTGGAGAAAAAGGAGAGAAAAAGTGAATGAGTAGTTGTTTTCTCTTATTACTATGAAGATGATTACAGCTGAGTACATATACTTAGTATATAAGAGAAAAAGATCCATATAGACGTACAGTTATATAACACAAACTCCAACAATACATGGAAGCATTAAGAAAACCGTTAAATCATGTAAACTATCCTGCGTATGCATCTTCCAACCATACATTATCCATGCTAAGAACCGTAAAAAGTATGCAATGCAACTTATGGAATATTCTTCCCATAAAAGCCCTCTTTAACGCCACCCTATGGATGACCTAGGTCATAGCTTCATCTCTGGCTTGAGACATTACCAAACAACCCCCTTTCACGGAAAGGGATGTCTTCAAACAAGGTTCAGGGTGTCACACTCATGCATCACAATTACTCTAGGCACCCTCAAAGAGTCAAAAACCATTTAACCATGCAAATAGCCATGCAACAATAACATACATAGATGATAGATATGCTTTAACGAACACTAAAATGCTTCATGCATGATCAGCCATGAAGGAGGGAGGATAAAACCGTTAGGTAGTGCCAAAGGGAATTTATGTCTCAATAAACAAAACCATGAAAAGAAAGGTTAAAAATGACAATCAACAATGAGACAAAAGTGATGAGGATTCACATAGTGGTTGTCCGTCCTGATCAAGTAGAACAACAGAACCTACCATGGTGCTTGAAACGCCCACAAAGAAGGTCTTCAACAGGTCTGGAACAGTTTTGATCTTGCTCCAACAGTGCTGCAATGATCAACTGGTAAAACAATGGTAAACTCAGTCAACAATGTTATAGAAGGAGGTGGTTCTCAAACTACCTCAAGCGACTGCTACTGGGAACTTTTGGGATCTTGAGAGAGGTCTTGGGTTGTATGGGGACAAATTTGGGTGGCCACAAGGCAGTCACACCCCTTGGTTTGCTGAAAAGAGGAAGGAGTATATGTTTGTCAAGGATTTACTAAGAAAGTTGCAGCTTTGTAGGAATTCTTGTAGGCTTGTAGGCAAAGATGAAGGATGGTTCCATGAAGATCCTTGGGCGGAGAAGGATTAAAGAAGAACCAAATAGGAAGCTCACAGAAACTTGCGTGCCGTCGGTGCCACCGAAACCCACTTGGTGTGGGAGGGTATCCTAAACCCCTAAACCCTAACCGAAACTAGCGCTGTCCAGCCTCAGTATCCCAACCATGCTGTTGTTTCCAGCGACTCGAAAGAACTAAAGAGGGGGAGGAAGGGTATCAACAGTCCACTACCAATAAAGCTTTAGGGTGTTACGAACAAGACACCGTTCCCTCAGTGGCATAGCTTATACTGACCCAGACACCAAAGATTACAATTCGAGGAGGTTTTGGTTCTTTTCCCCTCATCATGTTGATCACATGCACACACAAGCAACCATCCAACACATCACACGAGGAACCCTATGGTGGTGGTGGTTGTGGTGGTGGTGGGGATGCGCACGAAGCGCGTTTGGACATCCAAACTACACGCGCGAAGCGTGTGTGGAGAGGATGGACAACCATTTTACGAGGAATTGAGCCGTGCCTTCGGCACGGCGATATACCTTGTGTAGTACATGTAACGTAAGTTCGATAAGGATTTGCAAATGAGTCTATTAGTTAAGAATGGTGCACCAAAGTAACTAGTTTTGCTATCTAGGTTATTACCCATAAACAATACAGAGGGTGATTGAAACAAATTTTGTGCTTAGAAGTATATAATTGGATGGCTAAGCAGAAGATGCATATTCAAAGTTCAGTGTGAATGGCACATCAATTATAATGAAGTAAAAAATTATGGAATACCCTAAGAGTGACTTATTTCTGGAGCAGAATCTGGAGCAATTAGGAAAATGTCCATTAGATGGATGGCTGTAATACAAGGAGGAATAAGGGATGAGCTTACAAGAGAATCTATCAGTAGACTATCATGAGATGAAGTAGAAGAATGTGAACTTGATGGTTCCCACGTGCTTAATAAGGACCATTACAGCTACCATTCGGATGACTATTACAAGTTTAAAGCTTTAAAAATAGGAAAATAAGGCTAAAATGAATGTCGATGGAATAGAAGTAATAAGATTTAAAGACATACACTAGTAAAATTAAGACGGTTGATAGAGTAGGAATGGTCTGATATGATTTGTGTAATCTATTAGAAGTAGGGAGGATAGATTCATCAGTTAATTGACTGGTAATAGGTGTGTAACTTGGCGGGCTGGGGCACAAGAAACTCTTGCTGTACACTTCTTAAGAGAGGGAGGAGGGAGGTAACTCATCTCTTACCTATTTCGGTAAAAGTTTCTCTGGTATTACTAAGTTGGTTTACAATTTATCTCGCATTGTTTGGTTTTTGGCTTGAGTTGTTTGTTCTAAATCACAATTTTTTTCTATGTTGTTGTAAAATTCTAATAGATTTTTAACAGACTACAACTTCGATTTTTTTGTCCATTCAATGTTTCTGAAGAACACAAACTAATTGATAGATTCCTCTTTCATTTCTTGGGGGGTAATGCATGTTTGAAGTGTTCATAATTGCAATTTTTGGGTCAGGTACTCAGAATCCATGAGAAGGTTCCAACATGTTCTGGAGGCATGTGGTGTGAACAAGTCTCTTATCAAACTCGGAGTTAAGGAAGGTGACAGGGTGATTGTTGGCGAGGTAATCTTACAGAATCTCAAAACGATTTCTTTGATTTTCTCACATACTGATTATACATTTGACCAGCAAGAACAAACAAACCATTACCCAATTTAAGGAAGCAAGTATATAAACCATTAAGAAACCTAGTAAAAACAATAGAAAGACCTGTTAATTCAATATCCATCTGAAGTAGGTGTTACTATTTTGTTGTCCAACTTTAAACCTCTAATTTAGTATCTCAATTCCTATTACTATCCCGGTAAAAGTGGGAAATTTGAGTGTGTTCTTGATGGTTCTTATTACTTCTTGCTTGACAGATGGAGATGATATGGCATGATTCTAACGACATCGTTGGCCCATCGAAATATCGAATATGAAGAAAGGTTTACCAGGATCAGTCAAATGGCATCAGTTATAGTAATCCACATTTTTTTTCATTCGAATACTTCTGATTGATCGCTGTTAGAGTCCCTAGCATGTTTGGTACAAGAAGGGTATTGCACTATCTGGAATCTCTCGCTTTGTATGTGTAAGTAGTTTCACCTTGACATTGCTTCCATCTAGTGAAAAAATATAGATGAAAAAAGAAAATTGTATGTTCATTTCTACCAAAGTCTGGTTCCTTTTGTACCTGCTCTTCAATTTCCGTTTTCCTTTTTTCGTTTAGAGCAGAGATCAAAATCCCTCATCCAAAATTGCCCCGTTAAACCCCAATAAGGTGGGGCTCACATGGATAGGATCCAAAGGCTAATTCCTCACCATGTAGATCATCATATCCGAAAATTGTCACATTCTAAAACTTCTAACCCTATCAAAAGATGGTTGCAAATTAGCGGTAAACTTGAAGCCTCAATTGCATCCTGTACCAGGCCCTCTCTACTACTCAATTGCATCTTGTTTCTTCAGTTTCTAACTTTCCTTGGCTAAAACTTTGGAAATAAAACATTCCACCTCGTATAAAAAACTTCATTTGGAAATGTCTTCATAACATTCTCCCTACTAGAACAGTTCTGCAACCGTTTATTAATAACTCCTCCACTCTCTGTCGTCTTTGCAACCACTTTCCTGAAACCTCAACTCATCTTTTGTAGAATGTGATTTTTCTCATGCAGTTTGGTTTTTCTCTAGCCTAGGCCTTCATCTCCTCAACATTCTCCTCCTTCATTTTAGGATTAGTTCTTAGATTGGTTCAAACCACCTTTCCCTGACTCTTCATCTTGCTCGGGTGATATTTATGCTATTTATTGTTGGTCCATTTGGAAAGATAGATGATTCCTTTTTGATTAGCAGACCCCTAATCCTACTGCCACCACCAGCTCCCTAATCTCTAATTTCCTTATTCATCAGTCTTCTCAGAATAGAGACATTATCCCACTCTCACCTACTAGATGGATTCCTGTTAATAATTTTCGTAAAATTTAATATTGATGTTTCTTTCTCTCTGTTGGTATTGGTTTCTTATCTCGTAACTCTACAGGATCCTTCCTTGGAGGATGGTCAAAGCCATGCAGAGCTGCCTCAGTAGAAGTGCAAGAGAGTTTGGCTCTCTCAGGATCGAAGGCTTGTCTTGAAGGGAGATGCTTTGCAGCTTATAAACTATATAAATGGTGAAGGTCAATCAGTTTGCTGGAAGCCTTTATATGTTATGGAAGATCAGGCAATAGAGTGCTGATCTCTTGGCCAAAAAGGCACGTAAGTCTAGTGTGTCGGTCTATTGGGGAAATACACTCCTTCAATTCTTTCCTCCTGAAGTATGTGCGGTTATTATTAGATAGTTTTTATTATAAAAAAAATAAAAAATAACTTAAAGCCTTAAAAAAATTTAAAATTTCAGGATTTTGGTGGCCTGATTTAAGGGGGCTAGAAGCCTAGAAGTTTTAGAACGGACTGTATTTTAGATATGAAGTTCTACAGCCGAAACGATAATAAAGAAAAGACAAAAAAAGATTTATGTGGTTCGGCAAGATTGTCTACATCCACGGGCATAATCGATTTAATACTTTATTCAATATGATCAGAGTACGTAATACATACCAGAGCGTCATTCAAATGATTCCCAACTGCTCTCAAAAGAGCATTCAACTGAGTCTCGACTTGATACCCTCTACTTCTGCTCATCCTCTACTAGAGAATAGGGATATACAAACTCACATCAAAGAAAAATAATGGCTATCTCCTCTCACCATACAATGGATCAACCTTAATGGCAGCCCAAAAGGGTTGTCCGTTGCAATCTCTCTTACAAGAGCTGTCTTTAATGCCTAGGGTTTTCTCACAACTCTCTGATTTAATAAAACCACTTTGAGAACCCCTATTTATAAATTCACAAGGGTTCCCACAAATTAGAAAGAGCTACACTTTGATTAGGACACAAATTAGAAATTTTCATAACTTTGATTATGACACAAATTAGAAATTTCCGTAACTTTGATTAGAACACATTATAAATTTCAGTAACTTAAAATTATAGGTGGTACCTTTTGACTCAAATCGAGCCATCTCCAACAATCTCCACCTTGGCGAGATTTACAGGACACCATCTTCAACTGCCATCTTCAACTTCAAGTAACTCCTTCAACAAACTCTGATCATCTCTCCACCTTGGCATGAAATTTCTCCACGCCTTCAACTTATTGATATTGCCTGCAATTGCTCTACTAGTGCCTTCAACTTGATAGGAAATCTCCATCATGCAATTGATTTCGTCTACCTGTAACTGACTTGAAAAGTCTTCAAATTTGGCTTCCACTATCTTGAGAAAACTTCATTGTCATTACACGACTTCAAATGGCATACTACGTGCTTCTGACTAATTATCTTCAACTGTCTTCACAAGACTTTGCCTGCCTTCAATAACACTAGTAAACTCCAGTCACCCATTAGTGCTTCAATCTCCATGCGGCTCCAAATACGCTGATAAACGCCAATCACCCGAAGGTGCTCCACCTGCATCATAAGATGCCAATCACTCTAAAGTGCTCCACCTTTCATTGTTCACTGTAGGTAATCGGAATAACAACTGCATCGAAAAAATGCAAATCACCTAAAAGGTGCTACCAACTGTGCCGTAAGGCACCAATCACTCGAAGATGCTTCAACTGCGTATGTTTCAAACATACACTACAAATACACCATCTTGGAGTTCTATACACTTCGATGAAACCTACCTCTTGTGTATTTCTCTATTAGTATAAACTTCCTGAATTGCATGTACCACTGGCTTGGAGACTGCTCCAACCTATACAGCAACTTCTAAAATTTACACACCAAATTCTAATTTCCAGCAGCTCCAAAACCCCTCTAGCTGAGTCATATGGATCTCCTGTCACAAATCACCTTGTAGACAACTTCACCTTCATATCGAGTTGATGAGGCTCAATATAAAATTGTATAATCAAATAACACCATAATTCGAATGGAAGCATCCCTCACTACTGGAAAACATACCGCAAAACAATTGATGCCTTCCTGCTATGCGTAAACTTCATCTTCCAAAATAGCTTTGATTATCACTCTGCCAGTGCCTTGAGATCCTTCCATCTTGAAATATACCCATTTCCACCTGATCGTCGTCTTCTCCTTAGATAACTGCACTAGTACCCAAGGCTTGCTATTGTGAAGAGATTGAATCTCCTCACCCAATTCTCTCTTCCACCCCATACTATTTTTCTGCATTTGCAGAACAAAGGTCTTCATCAACGATCAGTACTGTATACTCCACCATTTCCGTAAACTGGGTTTGTTAACGAAATTTCTCTTCACGGTCTATCAACCATAATGCTATCTGTTGGTTTCTATTGAGGTGCCTAGACAACAACCTCTTTTTCTTCATGTTTGTCTAAACAAACCAATCTGGATCAACTTGGAGTTTTAATAAACCCCACCGGCTATTGACATCTCTCTGTCTTACTTTCTTTTTTTGAAATCTCCATTGGAGTAGCTCCTCTAATCTCTATAGCAGGTAACCAATTAATGAGGTGACATGCACAAGTCAATGTCTCAGCCAATAATACATTTGCCCAATCCAGCCTTGGACTACCAATACCATACCATCTCCAGTAAAGCACGGTTTATGCGTCTTGTTACCTCTTTATGTTGTGGAGTCTTCTTTATTGTGAACTATGCTCGAGCTCTTCATCTTCTTCACAATTCATGCAGGAACATATCAGACTCATACTCACCACCATAATCTGTAATAGCGCTTTCAATCTCCTGCATATCTTTGCTTCAGGACTCCTCCAATGCAAAGATTTCATCCAATTTACTCCATTGTGTACACTCACATTCATCTAATGAAATCCCCAACTAAGATGACCAAATACAACTTTCCTCCCAACATTGTCATTTCGAAAGGCTTTTAAAGACAACTATGTTAACATAATATAGGATGCTACTGGTGGTGCCAACTTTCTGTTCTCCTTCATCATTACATAGTACTTGCAAATTTTCAAATTAATGGACTTCAGTTTCAACTAGCCTTGCTAATTTAACTTATACAAAGCTTTTCAAACTGCATGCCCTAGTTACACATGCCAAACTCTGATAGTATCACCATCAAAAACCACTTCTACACCTGTAATTATATTCACCTTTAAGAAACACAGATTACCTAATTTCTGTCTGTCAAAGTGGTCTTATAGTCCAACACACAAACTAGATACTATTCAACACACAAACTATTCTATAATTCAACTTCAATTGGATCTTTATTACCTCAACTGTCTTGTAGATACTGTCACTGCCTATCAAAACTACTACACTTCAACTTTGTCAAGCTGAAGTGAATGCCCGATGGGCCACAATTGATAGGAAAATCCCAAATTTAGAATTCACTCATCAACAACTGACAAGTGCAAATCCCAGTGCAATAACAGTAAGTAATGTTGTGCTATGTTATCATCATCTCCAAATTCAAATTCAGTTATATTCATAATTGAAAACAACTTGTCCTTGTTCTTCAACTTGGACAATCAACATTCATTAGAAACTTCGCACTTGATCTCCCACTTGACTTTGACCGAAATCTGCCAGATTTCTTTATGTCAAATCATCCCCTGACCGTCAAAACATCTCATGTCGAAACTATTTGAACATACACATCCTTCTTCCGATACTCAAATATGATCAGTGCAACAATTGTTTGATCCAAATTTTGAGTTCTTACTGTCTAATGCCATCATGGTAAAAAAACCCGTACATAATAACGGGAAGTGAATGTAATAGACATACGCCTTATACTCAAATATTACTACAAGATTAAACAAATCGACACAATCATCTTGTCGTAATCATAAAGGTGCTCAAACAATAAAGTACCTAGGTGACCATTGAAGCTAAAACGTTTCTTCAACTGGACGATTTTGCTCTCCATGCTCTGCATCATGAACTCGTCTCCTACCTTCAACCACAGGTCTTTGGCTAGGTCTTCTTCCTTCATATAGTACTTATAATCCCAGATCTGAAAGACTTCTCTTTCAGTGCAATTTCTAGGTTCTACTAACTTAGAACATCTCAAATATCGTGCTGCTTATGTACAAACTTATTTCTGCCGTCGAACTCAAATTTGTCTACTGCAAAGGAACCGTAAGTTACCTTGCCTTGGTAACCTCGCTCTGTTACCAGTTTGAAGTGCACCAACCAAATAAACTAATACAACTGTGCACCCCCTAAGATCGACAAACAGATTTAATGCAATATAACTACCACGGAAACGATAATAAAGAAAAGACAAAAAAACAAAGCACACAAAGATTTACGTGGTTCGGCAAGATTGCCTACATCCACGGGCAAAATCGATCCAATGCTTTATTCAATTTGATCAGAGTACATAATACATACCAGAGCATCATTCAAATGACTCCCAACTGCTCTCAAAAGGCATTCAACTGAGTCTCAACTTGATACCCTCTGCTTTTGTTCACCCTCTACTAGAATAGGGAGATACAAACTCACATCAAAGAAAAACAATGGCTACTCCCTCTCACAAGAGCTCTCTTTAATGCCTAGGGTTTTCTCACAACACTCTGATCTAATAAAACCTCTTTGGGAACCCCTATTTATAGATTCACAAGGGTTCCCACAAATTAGAAAGAGCTACATTTTGATTAGGACACAAATTAGAAATTTCTGTAACTTCGATTAGGACACAAATTAGAAATTTCCGTAACTTTGATTAGGACACAAATCAGAAATTTTTGTAACTTAAAATTATAGGTGGTACCTTTTGACTCAAATCGAGCCAGCTCCAGCAATCCTCACTAAAAATTAGCTCTTGAATCATCCTCCTTGAAGGCACAATAAGGGCATTCTGAATAGGGTATTTGATCCCTCTTTAGTTTAAGCTAATGTTCTCTTTTTGGTAGGATCACCTAACATTCATGTCAGATTACTTTTTAACGATACTGTAGGTATCATCCTTATCCAACAACACATGGTGTTCCTGAAACCTGAAGAATGTTAATCAACCATTTCCTCGAAGGGAGGGGATTCTTAACCCCAGTTCTTTAAAAGTCCCTATTAAATGCCTGCATTTTCAGGGCCCACGTGGGATGATCTAAGGACTAATATTTAGTGAAGATATTTATCTCACTATGTAAATCATCATCACAAAAACATTGATCCATTGCGCTCTAAAAACCCCATTAAACAAAACCTCTTCAGGTTATCCTCAAAACCAAAAAATCCTTATTATAAAAAAAACTGAAAATTCTACAATAAAAATCCTATAAACAAAATTAATTAAAAGAAACAATTGGAAAGTGTCCACGAAAAATCGAGCAAATTGGCTTTACCCCCATTTGCCAATTGAAAAATTACTTAGCCCCAAATGTTTCAAAAAATCACTTATCTCCCCCTGCCCCCACCTGCATTCCATCCGTTAACTTTACATGACCATCGAAATGGTCAAAATCGCATCACGTGCTAGATATGTGATTTTAAAAAAGACTTAAATGCCCTCTCTTGTTAGTAACCCAGCCCAAGTGAAATGGTGAGGTTAAATGGGACACGTGCTTTCATCCTAGCTGTCGTTTTTCTAACGGCTCAGATTAGAAGAGAAACCTACTAACAATTGTCCCACAACGTTGATTATATGATTATCTTGACAAAAACGCAGCCCTTGAATCATTTTCACGTGAATTTTATAGGACGGTGTAACCAGAGTGTAAGAAAAAGTGGTGTGCTAGGTTAAGAAGAAAAAGTTGGGGTGAAATAGAACTTCCCAAATATAAAACTATTATTAGTTCAGTACAGTTTAAAGGTTTGAATTTGTGTTGCAGGGCATATTAAGTAAATTATGTAACTTTTTGTTTATTTATGAGAATGTGTAAGATATAAGGAGCCAAAAGTCATGGCCCTTAAAGCGTCAATGTAGTTCCGCCGTGGTTAGTTGGTCACCATATAATCCCCACAAACTAAAATCAACAAAAGGACAGGAAATGGACACAAAATGGAAGCTCTCCCATTGAGCACAAATGGAAACTAATAATAGCTAGTAAAAAAGGCCAGTCAAATTCATATTCAAAGAAGAGAGAAAATTAAATACAAGAGGAAATGGGTTAATGATCATCCTCATCATGATGTCATCATTTAGAAGGGGTGCTGTTAAAATGGCTCTTAAAAATGTTTGGGGGATGGACAAGTTAAATGGGCTTTTAGTCCAAAATCACTTTTTCAACTTTTTCTTTCTTTTTACTAGGGGGTGGTGAGTGTGTAAACTAAACTAACACCTCACCTCTACCCCCGACCACTGAACGGATCTCCATCGCTGGCCACCTCACCTCATCGCCGGCCACCTAAAAATTATAGAAAGAGAGAGAAGAGTGAAAGCGAGAAGACTGAAAGAAAGAAGGAGAAAGAACTAGAGGACCCACCCCTTCTTTCCTTCCCTTCCTTTCTTTCCTTATTCTCCTTTTTTCCTTCCTTCCCCTTCCTTCCCCTTCCTTCCCCTCGCCATTACACAAACAAAAAAAAGTTCAGATCTAAAGTTTTTTTTTTGAAGAAGAAGACGACGAATTCGACCACTGGTGGTTGAATTTTTTTAAAAACTCAACAACTGTTGAACTGCCCAAATTTTTTTAAAAAAATTGGAACTGCCTATTGGTGGTCAAAAATTTCAATATAATTCGACCACCAATGGTCGAATTAGTCATCTTCTTCGAAATTTTTTGGGAATTAACAGGAGTTGCAGATCTATTTTGGCCCAATGGTGGTTGAACTTTTCAACAAAACTCGACCACCAGTGGTTGAGTTTTGATGAAAAATTCGACCATCAGTGGTTGAGTTTTCCTGAAAAACTCAACCACTAGTGGTGGAATTCGTCATCTTCTTCGAAATTTTTTTAGATCTGAAATATTTTATAATTGAATTTTTTTCTTTTTATCTATGGGGAGGACGAGATCTAGCTAGATAGAGAGGAGTGAGATCTAGAGGGGGCCGAGTTCTAGAGAGGTGGTTGAGGGTGGAGGAGGTGGTGGAGAAAGGGGATAGATCTGGATGAAGAGAGAGGTAGAGGGGTGGTAGAGAGAGTGGAGAGATCAATAGGCAGAGAGGGGTAGAGACGGTGGAGGGGTGGAGGCGGTGAAAAAAATCAAAAAGGAAAAAGGTAACCGGCAATGGAGTTGCCGGCGGTGGAGGGGAGTTGCCGGCGGTGGAATGGGAGGTGGCCGACGGTGAAGTGGAAGTGAGGGTGGTGAAGATGATGGTTTAGTTTGAGATTTTTTAAGGTTGGGTGGAAAGATACCAACCCATTTTGAGATAACTACCCTTTAGTAAAATTATGTCCATCCCCCCAATCCTTTTACAGCACCCTTTAGAAGTCTCCAGCAACCAAAACTTTTAACCTTCTGTTGGGTACGTAAATACATATATAAGATGATATCAACGTGACATCATCAATCTCTTTCCAAGCTTCACCAAGTTTCGTTGCATGAATCTGGACTCTTCTTTGTTACTAAAAAAATAATCAACGTGGGACAATTGTTTAGAGAGAGCTGCTTTTGCTGGACCAAACAAAACTAAAGCAGAGACCGTTTCGAGGTCAAATTCAGAGAATAAGAACTTGCAGATTGTACTAATATCCAATCTAAGTTTATCCATGATATTATTAGCGAAGCAGGAATCTTAGGGCCCGTTTGGTTAGCGATTGGAAATCTTGTTTTCAAAAATTAATTTACACCTAAACTAATATGCATTTTGTACTACATCCAAAACTGTTTTAGGATTTCTAATAAAATCATGTATGATTTTACAAAACAAAAAAATGTTGTTTTCTTTATTTTCAATGAAATCATTTAGGATTTTATAGTAAAGTCAAAAGAATAGTTTTAGATGTGATACAAAATGTAGTTAATTTAGGTGTAAATTAGTTTTTGAAAACAAGTTTTCCAATCGCGAACCAAACAGGCCCTTAATGTTGTAGGCTCTGATCGATCACTTATCTTTCCTATTTCCACTTGTACTATCTCCAAGAAAGCATTAAAATTTTTTAATTGTTAGTTTCATGATGATTCTTATAAGGATGTTATTTCTCAATCTTGGGCTATCCCTTTCCAGGGTTCCTCTGCTTTCTAACTTTCTCAAAAGCTTAACAATATACCATTTTCTCTTAAGGATTGGAATGTTAAAGGTTTTGGTCCTATTCAAACTCATATTCGTTCTCTCCAAACTCAGCTTCAACAGCTCAATTGCCAACCTATGTTTTCTGTTCCCGAGGCTCAAATCGAGCAATGTAAAAAGGAATTAGAATATTGGTATGATATTGAACATGATTGTTGGGAGCAAAAATTTAAAGAATCTCTTGTTAGCCAAGGTGACAGAAACACAAAGTATTTTCATACCTGTGCTAATTATCACAGAAGAGTTAACCAAATTGACTCTTTAAGATCTCCTGAAGGTACTTTGATTTTTGATAGGCCACAACTTGAAACCTTCTCATCATTTTGCATTGATAGCTACTACTACAAATCCTAATCCTGTTAGGTTTTATAACCTAGAACCCAAAACTATAGAAAAAGTAAAACAAGCATAAATCAACCTTCAGAGCCTTAAACTTAGGGCTGTACATGGTGCGGTTTTAAGTCCAGTCCGAACCGGTCCGAACCGAAAAAATACCGACAAACCGCAAAACCAAAAAACTCAAAACCCAAAAAACCGATATTTATGATCTGGTTTTGGTTTCATGTTTTTCAAAAACTAAAAAAACCGAAACTGTACCAAAAACACCGAACCGAAAGACCAAACCAAAAAAACCCGCACGTATATCTATATAGTATACACATGCATTATTATGTATAAATATGCATGCTAACTCATGAAAATATGAATTAAAGAGCTTGGCTCTTAATATAATCACAATTTTATAAGTGAATGTATCTATGTCAATTTGTATCCTATATGAGGCAATACATATATGTGATGTGTGTTTTCAAATTTATACATATTTATTAATTTATTTATAATATATTTATTATTTTGTATAATTATTATTTTTATTGTGAAAAAATTCAATTGTGGACATACCGTGATTAAAATTGCCACTGTGTTGCTATAGAAAATATGTTGGTATCCATATAGAGATATCTAAGATATGAAGATGAACTCTTCACAGACTTCACCATGTATCTTCATAAGAAAATAAAAATAAATCATATTCGGGAACGAACTATCTTGCAAGTTATTGGGGAGTGTGCCCCACCAAAAAAAATTTAAAACTCCAATATCTAATACATATGAGGAAATTGAGTGTCCCACCAATTATTAAGATTTTAGTATATTGTGCCTTAGTTTTTTGTAAAATTAGAATTTGACCAACTCAATTCTTAACACGTACCCCACAAGCTTTTAGGCACACCAAAGAAAGTTGTTGTATCTTGTGGTTTTCTCCTTAAAAAAATTTATGACTTCATCCCTAATCATATCGTACCAAAATTTGTAACCCTATCAAAATTTAATTTAAGAGTAATAATTAAAATGGATGGCCTATAAATTACATTATAATTATTTTTGATTGATATAATTTTTATTAAGGATGATCTTTTCATATGAGATTTAATAATTTTCACAAAAAAAGAGAGAGAATTAATAATTACTTAAGATGGTTGAACACTTGGATATATTTTTTCATGTTTTAAATTTAAATAAATATTTAGTTATTATCAGTTTTTTATTTTTTAAGTTTGAACGAACTTTAATTATTTATAGTGCAAATGCTCTAATTATATCATGTTTTAATTTAAGTTTAAATGATCAATTGATAAATGTCATATGTTAATATTTTTCTTAATCTAGTTAAATTTTAGTTTTGAATGATTTGTCCGTTAAAAAAACCAAAAACTCCTAAAAAAATCCGAAATTTAAAAAAAATCGAAAAACCCAAAAAATCCAAAAAACCGATGGTGTGGTTTTGGTTCTAAAAAAAAAACCATCATGGTTTGGTATGGTTTTGGTCCTCCTAAATTAATTAATGTTTTGGCTATGGGTTTGATAAAAAAATCCAACCAAACCGAACCGTGTGCAGCCCTACTTAAACTCAGACATCATAAGTCAGAAAAGTCCACAAAGCCTATTTTAACCTCGTATGTCCCCATTCACTAGGCCTTGTTCAAGATGAAACCATGATTCTATAACACAATATCTTTACCAACATGGGGTTAACTAAAAATAGTCCCATAAGTCTTAGAAATCATCCAAATAAGAGGAATGCTCAACATATAATGTAAACCCACAGAGTATTATCATGTCCATTTATGTGTCTTTTATCTTTTCTCCAAATAATAAGGCACATTCATCAAAATTCTCAAAACAGCCCAAAAATCTCATCGTAGACCTAGAGTTCATCATCAACTAGGGTTTTAAATTTCTCTTATGCATTTCCATCATCGACCTCCATCAATTCAAGATTTAACAGTCCCAATTTCATTGTTAAACTCATATTAAAAATAGATTTAAACTAAATCCTCAAAGTACAAGCATTTTCATTTTCTCAAAAATAAATCAGAGATCAAGGAGAGTTATACTAACCTAAGGTTTGATAGATCAACTCCCAAAACACTTCCAACAACTTGATCAACTTCAACTCTTACTTCCTAGTATACCAAATTCATTTTACATAAAAACCTAAGCATTTAACCTCAATTAACCCCCCTTTTTTTTTTCTTAAAATTGATAAGAAACCAACCTTAGATGTTTAGTAACTCGAAACAACTTTTAGGTCACCTCCCAAAACCTAGATTAAGCTCCCAAGATGCTGTCCTATAGCATGCATGTTCATTTTTCATCAAAAATCCCAAAATTTCATCATCAAAATAGTCTAAAAAATCAATCTTAGGGTAAGATCTTACCTCTACCAACAACAACCCACTAAAACCCTCTTCTTCTACTTTGATTGGCATCATAAATCAAGGGTTTCAAACCCAAATCAGTTGTGTTAAGCTTTAAACTCTCACAAGAACTTAGTTCTTAGCTTCAAAATAACTCCCTACAACCAATTTTTGTTTTCCATTCAAGTACCTCAATTTTCATCATTAAAATTTCATCCAAAACAGAAAAAGAGGTTAAAATCTTACCTCAATCCTCAAGATCAGGCCAAAACAATAATCTCCTCCATCAATCAAGCTCCTCTAACAAGATCTACAACAATAAATGAAGTAGAACAAAAACCCTAAGTTAATACAAAAAGAAATCAGCAGAAATCTAAAGATTTTTGGGCTAAAAACTTACCCAAGGAGTTTAGAGGTTGAGGGAGAAGAATGGGGTTGATTTCCCCTTTCTTCCTCTTCCTTCTTTCTTCCTTCCTTCTTCTCCTTCTTCCTCCTTCTTTTTCAGCCTTTCTCTCTCTCTCGGTCTCTCCCTGTCGAGCTCTTTCTCTCTGTCGAGCTCTCTCTCAGTTCTCTGTCTCTCTCTCTCGGTTCCTCTCTCTCTCAGCTCTCTGTTTCTCTCTTAGTTCCTCTCTCTCTCTCTCTTAGTCTCTCCATCTCTCTCAGTTCTCTCTCTCTTTCAGCCTCTCTCTCTCTCTTTGTCTCTCTCTCTCTTTTAGTTATCTTTCTCAGCCTCTCTCCCTCTCTCTCAGCTCTCTCTCTATCTCGGTTTCTCTCTCTCAGCTTCTCTCTCTCTGTCGAGCTCTCCTTCTCTTCTCTTTTTCTTTCTTTTCTTGTTTTTTTTTATCAGCCTTCAGCTGATTGGGGGAGAGGGAGGTGGCGGGCTGAGTTTGGGTTATGGGCTGGGTCGCGGGTCAGGCCAGCTCGTGTCCCCCAAACCTAGCTAAAAATCCCTCTCTTTTTTTTTTGCCTACTTTTATTTTTATTATTATTATTATTATTATTATTATTATTATTATTATTAACAGGGTTTCACAATCATCCCCCTTTAAAAGAAATTTCGTCCTCGAAATTTGGGGAAACTACTGCATTTCAAAGTTCAAACTCTAATTTGTTTCAGAGGCATTCGATGCTTCGACCCTCTTCAACTTCACTGCAGGTTGTCTAGGAACTTTAAAGGTCACTGTCTTTGCCTAACAACCAATATGTGTGTATGATGTGCAAACAACCAATCCATCCTAAAATCAGGTCGAGGTCCCAATATCAAACAATATCAAGTTTACGCTCATTCCTATCTTACTATTTTGAACTTTGTAGTCTCTACAGACTTTATGTGGCACTAAACACTTTCTTATATGATATGATAGCTCCAAAATCTTCCTAATGAATTGAAACTGGCAAGTTTAGGGTTTCTACTAACTTAGTAGCAATGATTGAAGAGTAGAACCGAGGTCAAGTAACACAAATTCAGGCATCATATAACAAAATCTTACCTTCCATTACTTCGTTGGAATTTCGTGCATCATCCTGCGAAATTGCAAACATGCGTCCCTGAGTAATTCCACTTGTCCGTGGTCGATCACCCCTAGGGCAATTTCGCTTCACATACCCTCTTTCCCCACAATCCCAATATTGAATCCTACCATCATCTCTCGGTTGTTGTTGTTGTGGTCGTGCTTGTTGCTGACCTTGGTTTCCTTGAGGACTATTGGGTTGTTGCGGTGCTCTACCCTGTGGTGCTGCCCTCTGTTGTTGGGGTTGTTGTCTCTGCCCTTGGGATGACTCGCCTTGTACCATCTGCCTTTTATCCCCTCTAAACTGGTTTTGTTGTTGAAACTGGTTGGCCCCTCGTCTCTGTGTGGCTATCTCTTGCCTTCTCTGAAGTACCTCACACCCCCTCGCTAGCATCTGAACCTTCTTGATAATCTCATTAAAACTGTAAAATTCTAAAGCTAGGAGTTTTTCGTACAGCTGAGGATTTTGTCTATCCCTGAATTTCCTTATCTTGTCTGCCTCCTTATTAACGATTGTAGGGGCAAAGCGAGATAAGTTAGTGAACCTAGCCACGTACTGATCCACGGTCATACTTCCTTGCCTCAGGCCCATGAACTCATAATACTTCCTTTCCTTCACTGCAGCAAAGAAATACCTATCCAAAAATAAACTTTGAAACTCGTCCCAAGAAATTGGACCCATTCCTTCTGAAGTGCTTTTCCACCAGTCCCATGCATCGTCGACTAGCATATAAGTAGCCATCCTAACTTTCATCTCATCAGTGCATCTAATTAAGTCGAATATCTTCTCATTGTCCTTAAGCCACTTTTCAGCTTTTGCTGGATCCGGTGTTCCATCATAAGAAGTGGGTCCCCAACTCTTGAAGTCCTTCAGAATCGCATTATCATTATATGGCCCAGGGTTCCCAACCATAGGTGGAGCAGGCTGGGGAGGTGGTGGTGGTGGGGGTACCACCCCTTGTGGAGCTTCTTGATTCGCTCTAACCTCTTATCTCAACTGGGCCACTTCAGTAACTAACAAGTTGACCGTTTGGAGAAGGCCGACTAGTCCAGGTTCGGCGGGTTGCGGTTGTGGCGGGGGAATAGGTGCATGAGGCGGTGATGGCGGTGGTGGAGGTGGAGGTTGTGGTCTAAGCCGCCCCCTCGGCATCATTCACTGCCAAGAGTCATAGAACTAACGTATTTAGCTTCATACTCCACCAAAACTTGTAAAACCATTAAATGGCATAAACCAATTGAAAGCATTTAAATCAACAAAAATATCAAGGTACAGTAATAAGGTTTTTATATTTTGGTGACTTTTAGTTCCTTAAAGCTTTTAACTTTTA